>CM034312.1:38039507-38056551 GCA_019925795.1 Dendrobium chrysotoxum
CCCCTCCTCACCTTGCCCTGTAGCAAGGGCAGAGCTGAGGGGGAGTCCAAAAAAAGGTAAGGTAGTAAAGCAAACCAACTATCCATCTGACCGTATCGAAACAACAAGATAGAAGGTTAAAGAGTGGTGAGGTATGCCTTCCAGGGACACTGTCAGGCTCACTCGACCAAGTAAAGTCTGATGTCTGCTTGATCAGAGCAAAACAATCAGGGAAGAAGTAGTGGTGAGGAATGCCTCCCAGGGACTCTGTCGGGCTCTCTCAACCGGTAAGTAAAACCAACTACATGACTGTTCATTTCAAACAGCAGAATAGAAGGTGAAAGGATCCCGTCTCCTCCTGCTCCTTTCGGAACAGTGGATAGGGGTGACTCAATACTTCTGCCTGACCTCAACAAAAGTAAATAAGCCACGAAATTGGAGTCTGCGTAGTCTTTTACAGAACATCCAGAGTAAAGGGGTGGTGAGGAATGCCTCCCAGGGACTCTGTCGGGCTCTCTCAACCGGTAAGTAAAACCAACTACCTGACTGTTCATTTCAAACAACAGAATAGAAGGTGAAAGGATCCCGTCTCCTCCTGCTCCTTTCGGAACAGCGGATAGGGGTGACTCAATACTTCTGCCTGACCTCAACAAAAGTAAATAAGCCACGAAATTGGAGTCTGCGTAGTCTTTTACAGAACATCCAGAGTAAAGGGGTGGTGAGGAATTCCTCCCAGGGACTCTGTCGGGCTCTCTCAACCGGTAAGTAAAACCATCTACCTGACTGTTCATTTCAAACAGCAGAATAGAAGGTGAAAGGATCCCGTCTCCTCCTGCTCCTTTCAGAACAGTGGATAGGGGTGACTCAATACTTCTGCCTGACCTCAACAAAAGTAAATAAGCCACGAAATTGGAGTCTGCGTAGTCTTTTACAGAACATCCATAGTAAAAGTGGTGGTGGGGAATGCCTCCCAAGGACTCTGTCGGGCTCCCACTCAACCGGGTAAAGTCTGATGTCTGCTTGATCAGAGCAAGACGACCAGGGTAAAGGTCTGATGTCTACCAGAGCGGCAGGACAGTCAGGGTAAAGGTGTGGTGAGCTATGCCTCGCAGGGGCTCTGCGGGGTGCTCCCAACCAAGTAAAGCCTGATGTCTTCTCGGCGCATATGCCTGTAGCAGAGCAATCAGGAAAAAGAGGTGGTGAGATATGCCTCCCAGGGGCTCTGTGGGGCACTCTCAACCAAGTAAAGTCTGATGCCTACCCGGCGCATATGCCTGCAGTAGAGCGATCAGGGAAAGTCATCTCAACCATACCCTAACACGCATATGTGTAGGGATGGGAAGAGGAGTAGTAAATGGAAAATTTCAAAGAGAGAAGGGTCGTCTAAGGAGTTTCAAACTAGTGTTTTGGGTACCACATGGTAGAGGACAAGTCGTCGTGGCCACGAGTATCCAAATGCCAGTGAGACTGCCTAGGCGAATCTAAGATCATACAAACCTGGAAGCACCAGAATGATGCCTCGAGAGACCATAGGGAAAGGTGCGCCCTCAACAAAGTGTGAGAGGGGTAATCTCATTCCCACTGAGTAGCTAAAGTAGCAAGGAGGGCACACTTGCTACAGCGAAAAGGACTATATCATGGAGAAATAATCATAGAAGACTACAGTGGTACATCCACATAAGCTAGTGGGACCCTGTAGGGGTGGAAAGCAACATAAACACATCCAAGGGACCGCTCCACAGCTAAGAGTCGGGTTACGGTGGGAAAGTATGTCACTCTAAGACAAGTGAGGTGATTTTCTGCTAAAAAATCAAAGTTCACTAAGAAGCGAGGCTAACATCTGAGACTCGATGTACTACATCACAACTAGGAAAGCACACAAGAGTAGCAAGGGGACACACTCGCCACTAAGGGAAGTAACATTGTATAGGAATGATATTTATGAAAGGCTCACAGTGGTGGCATCCACGCAAACTGGTGGGACCCTGTGGGAAGTGGAATAATATCAGTGCATCCGTAGAGCTACCCCAGCAACTGAGAGTAGAGTACGAATAAGAGAGAGAGTAAAGTAGAAAATGAGTTGATTTTCTACTAGAAAATCAGAGCTCTCAAGTCAGTGATGCTAACGCCGGTAACCAGGCGTACTACAACACTACTGGGGAAACAACTCAAGATGGCGAGGAGACACACTCGCCATTGAGGGAAATGATTTATGAGTAAAATCAATAAACATCAAACATCACAGCGGTAACACTCACCCTGACCGGGGGAACCCTGTGAGAGGCGGGAGCAACACTACCAGACCCATAGGACTGCTCTAGTAGCTGGGAGCAGGGCAAGGGTGAAAAAGTAGGTCACTAAAAGAAACTAGAGAGTTGATTCCCTGCTAGGGAATCAGAGCTCGCGAAGGTGGGATGTTAACATCTTGAGCAAGATGTATCACACCACTAACAAGGACTATCATGATTGTAAAAGATCATAATCATCACAAGTGCAAACTCATCCTTGAAGCGATCACTCAGACGCTTCGTAGGAGAAGAAAAGAAAGACTTTGGGGAATTTGAGCTCTTAGAGAGTATTACCGGGTTCCACCTGTGACAAGGGAAACCGGTTTTGCTCTACTGAGAGCTTCCCTCTTTTATTTTATAGATGCATTTTTTATATGTTCTCAACCATAGACTAAGTATATCTCGTACTGTCGAAGACAACACCCGACAGAGGGAACGTTTACCATATCTGTGCGTTACTCCTAGTATGAGATATCCTCTAGTGATTGGAACACAAAGAGGGAGGTAAGATTGGCTTTGATAACCCAGGCCATATTCGCCACATGAATAAAACTGGGGGCACAATCAGAACACGATTCATATGTGAATGAAATTTAGATTAGGATAGTGGATCAACATTACCATCCCTAGCTAGCATAGGTTGGTATGGACCCAGTACAAAAGAAGTCTGAATTGGTTTTGATATTCCAGACCACACTTGGGAGCACCAAGTGAAACTGGGGGACAGAGAGGGGGAAACTCCCAAATTACCAGAACTCAGAAGAGGAAGGTACAATAAATGCGAGACTCTTATCAGTCCTTAAGAATGGTCTATAATCAGATGGTGGGGTCAAAATATTTTTGTGCACGAATTTTTAAAAGAATATGGTAAGCATTTAAACAAACTCAATAGTGGGACCACTAAGAGATGTTTAATCCCTTACCAATCAATCTGAGAGAAGTCCGGTTCACACATTTCCTAAATAGTGAAATTTTCATTAGAGAGTGAAAGGATTATTTTTAAAAATGAAAAATTAACCTCTGAATCATCTTGAACCTTAGAAAAGGTTCAGAAAGTTCAGCAATATGGGTTGACTCCATCTAGACCAGAGAATGTTAGGGATTTAAATTTTGCTAACCCAGCTTAAGCTCCCTACAAGCTAAGCTGGGCTTTCTCCCTTACATATTATGAATAAGTATCTAATTCAAAAGGGTGTAAATTAGAGAGAGAAACTGAATCTTCTCAATCTTCTTGCATGAGAATATTTTTTATATCTAATAGAACATCCCTGCACGATGATGAATCCAAAATCATGATTTTCAAACTCAAGTGTCACGAATATCAAAGGGTATGGATTTTCTGAGACTTAGAGATTTACAAGAAAGGGAAGCCATTTACTTATCCACTTTGGGCTCATTTTGAGCCCCTCAACTTGCTTTGGCGCACTGCGCATCTTTTAATTACTTGATACACTTTGTGTATCCTTGACTTTATGGCGCATTTTGCGCAACTTTCCACTTTTGATACACTTTGTGTATCTTCAATTTTGGCGCACTGCGCATCTTTTCACTTTTGATACACTTTGTGTATCTTTAATTTTGTAATTGGCTCCCTTTCCAAATCCCTAAAAGAAAACTTTCTCAGTTGTAAGATTATCCTCCAAACATAAGAGAAGAAAAACTCACTCTCTTGTGCAAGGAAGAAAAATCCACAAAGCAAACCCAATCCTATGATAAGAGTGAACAACTTGAATGAGAAAATTATGAGGTAGATTCATCAGCCTACGAAAGACACCTATGAGATAGAAAACTGCAAGATGATTGGGAAAATATGTGTCTCTAAATCTAATTTCAATTTGATATAGATTTTAGTTCAAAATAGGAAATCATCCCAAGCAAGGGATGAGAGAGAAGGCATACATTTTTTTTAAATCATTATAATCGTCCTTCAAGCGTTTAGAGGAGTCAACCACCAATCACTTAATTTTCTAAAGAAGACAGGGGTAAATCTTTTATTAGGAAAAATAAATTCTGTACTTTCTAAGGAAAAATTCTCTAAAAAGTCCACTTCATATTTTAAGCTCTCAGACTTTTCTCAGATTAACCTTTCTTTTAGAAACTTTGCACATTAAATTTAAAGATCCCACTATTGAAAATAGAACTTGAATTTGTATTTGGACTGATATGGGTCAAAATCTGGCCTAGAAGAGTTCAGACAAGGGAGATGATAGAGACTAGAGTTTATGTCAGTGTACGAGTCATATCATCTCACCTCACCACCCCTAAGGATAGCCTTATACTTCTCGTAACAAACATCTTGTGGTAGAGGATAAATCGTCGTGGCCACACAGACTGTCGAGAAGTGAAGAAGCCCCTCCAAAGGGGGTACATATACAGGGAAGTATTTACAGGCGGTAGGGAGACCCCCTCCCTCTTGAAGAGCGAACTCAGGCATAGTACTTTTTCAAGTACTGCCCGTTGATGACAGGCATAGGGTGAACACCATTGGCATCAATGAGTAGGTAGGCACCACCTTCATAGACTTGCTATATAGCAAAGGGGCCTTCCAAGATAGGCTCGAATTTACCACTTCGGCGACGGCGCGAAATGATAGGTCTACGTAAAACAAGGACCAACTCGCCAACCCAGAAAGCACGGGGTCGGACAAGGCGATCATGTGATCGAGCCATACGTGCCTGGTATAGTTTGAGGTTCTGATAAGCTTGTAGGCGAAGCTCTTCTAAACCATCAAGCTCTTCTATCCGTAGTCAGGAGTTATCTTCGTGGGAAAGATTGTGGCTGACTGCCACACGCAACGAGGGGAGCTCGACCTCAAGTGGGAGGACGGCCTCGACCCCGAAAGCCAAAGCATATGGGGTAGACTGAGTAGGAGTACGGTATGTAGTCCTATAGGCCCATAGTGCTTCGGGAAGTCTATCGTGCCACTCTCGTTTGTTTGCAACCAAGATTTTTCTTATTAATTGCACGAGAGTTTTATTGAATGCCTCCGCCAAGCCATTGGCCTTGGGATAGTAAATTGAAGAGTATCGCCAATTGATGTTATGGCGGTGGGCAAATCTGGCAATTTTGGTGCTTCTAAACGACGGGCCGTTATCTGAAATGATACGGTGCGGGACACCAAAACGGTAGACAATATGATCACGAAAGAAACACATCACATCTTCTGATTTGACTTCCTTAAGTGGCACAGCCTCTGCCCACTTAGAGAAGTAATTAGTGGCAGCTAAAATGAACCTATGACCCTTAGAGGAAGGAGGGTCGATAGGACCCACTACATCCGTGCCCCAGCCCTCAAATGGCCAAGATGATACGGTAGGGTGCAGCGGATTAGGGGGTTGGTGAATCACCGTGCCATGAATTTGGCACTGGTGGCACTTTCTAGCGTGCTCCATACAATCACGGATCATAGTCGGCCAATAGTAACCGAGGCGTTTAATTCTGCCTTTCATTTTTGGTCCGGACTGATGAGCACCGCAAAGACCTTCATGTATCTCGCCCATGACCTTGCGAGCCTCTTCGTTGTTGAGGCAACGCAACCACATTTGGTCGAAAGAGCGTCGATACAAGGTGTCGTTCACATAAGTGAATGATAGGGCTCTCTTTCTGATCTGGGCAGCAAGAGATCTATCATCTGCAAGCCTGCCATGCTTCAAATACTCTATAAAGGGTACTCTCCAGTCTGATTCTTCCTCAACTGAGAACACTGTGAGGGTCTGATCGGGAGAAGACAGGTCTGCGGGGCATAGGGCTTGACGGCACTGGACAACGATAGACAGTGGGTTGCCAGTTGGGTCAGCCAGTTCCTTTGCTAACTTAGCTAATGCATCTGCCTTGCCATTGGCAGATCTAGGGATTTTAGCTAAGGTCACTTCAGGAATCAAACACAAGAGCTCCATTGCTTTATTGTGATAGGGCAAGAGCTCCGGCTTAAGTACTTTGTAGACTCCCGCTACTTGATTTATAATCAGTTATGAGTCTCCAAAGATTTTCACCCGCATGACATTCATCTGAATGGCCAACTCTAGTCCTAAAATCAGAGCTTCGTACTCAGCCTCATTATTAGTACGAGGTTCTGAAAGACTGTAGGAATATCTCCGAGTGTGACCTTCAGGGGATACGAAAATGAGGCCCAGACCTACCCTAACTATAGGAGTTTCATTCGGGCTCAAGGCTCTAACGGACGACGCACCGTCAAAGTAAAACTCCCAAGTAGGGGACTCCTGCTCTTCCACACTCATGATTAGCTCGTCAGGCAGCTCATCATTGAGTGGGGAGTCTGCAGGGATCGGGTGAGCAGCAAGAAAATCAGCTAGAGCCTGTCCTTTGACGGCCCGCTGCGGGACAAAAGTAATGTCAAACTGCAGTAGGATCATAGACCATCGTGTCAGACGACCTGAGAGGGTCGGACGGGTCATCAGATACTGCAAGGGGTTGACTCGAGAGATTAGGTTGATTTTATGTGAAAGCATATAATGCCTAAGCTTCTGTACCGCGAAGATCAAAGCTAAACACTGCTTTTCCATCGCGGGGTACTTCAGCTCTGCGGGTATCAACCGTCTACTGAGGTAGTACAAAGCATTCTCCTTGCCTTCCTCATTCTCCTGAGCCAACAATGCACCCAATGACTCATCTAGGGCCGTAGTGTAGAGAATTAACGGCCTCCCTGGGATGGGTGCAGCTAAAATAGGGGGGTTTACCAGGTAGCGCTTTATACTCTCAAAGGCCTCCTGACAACGCTCATCCCAGTGAAAGCGGGCATCTTTCTTTGCCAGGGCAGCAAAGGGGTGACACCTACCAGACAAATTGGAGATAAATCTCCGCAGGAAGGCTAGCTTTCCTTGAAAAGACCTCAGCTGGGTAAGGCTTTTAGGGGGTTTTAGATCCACTATGGCTTTGATCATGGAGGGATCAATCTTAATGCCACGGTAGCGAACTATAAACCCTAGGAACTTTCCTGCACTAACTCCAAATGCGTATTTTAGAGGATTCATTTTCAAATCATATTTGCGTAGGCGTTCAAAAACGATTCGTAGATCTCGAAGGTGATCTCCACGGACCTTGCTTTTGACTACCAGATCATCCACATAGCATTCAACTTGCTCGTGTATCATCTCGTCGAAGATAACAGTCATAGCACGTTGATAGATGGCCCCGGCATTCTTGAGACCAAAGGGCATCACCTTGTAGCAGAACACACCTATAGGTGTGCGAAATGCAGTAAACTTCTCCTCCTCGGGGCCCATCTTTATCTGATTGTAACCAGATGAACCATCCATGAAGGAGAAAATGCTATGGGATGACGCTATATCCACCATAAGCTCGGGGATAGGAAGAGGAAAATCGTCTTTAGGACATGCCTTGTTTAAATCACGGAAGTCGATACAGACACGAATCTGCCCGTTCTTCTTCCGGACTGGAACAATGTTGGCAAGCCAAGTAGGGTATTTCTCTTCACGAATGAAATCGGCCTCTATAAGCTTCTTAGTTTCAGCGATCACTTGTTATTCTATTTCTAACCTCATCCTACGAGGTGCTTGTTTAACAGGGACTGCATCAGACTTAATGGCTAGTTTATGGGCCGCTACATCTGGATTTAGACTAGGCATCTCGGTGTAGTTCCAGGCAAAGCAATCTTTAAACTCTGAGAGTAGCTCGATGTATTCTTGAGCCTCTGAGTCAGATAACAAGACACTATAAAAAATAGGTCTAGGATTTGATTCAGTGCCTAAGTTTACCTCACACAATTCGTCCATGGCAGAAGTGATGCCATCTTCAAACTCTTGAGGAGCATCGAGTACTCTATCCTCATCATCACCCGGGTCTTTTTTATCGGTAAGAGAAACAACCGGATATGAGTGGAAAACCGCTCGAATGTTAGCATGGCTAGGTGAGCTTTGCTCGACATAACCTAAACCTTGCTTAGTTTGAGGCATATCAGTCCGCCAAACACGAGCCTGTCATAGAGCTTGTTCATCTGACCAAGTCGAGATAACTGCACCCCGCTCTACACAGTCTTCCACGAAAGGGGAAAAATAATGAGGGGCAGTTGTGACCCTGTTATCCATAGCGGTCTCCGCTGAACCCTGACTCTCAGGGCCCAGTGGGGCACCTACACTATGGGATAACTAGGCGCACTCACTAGCTCGTGGTGGCATAAAGGTTTCGTACAGAGGAGGCGGAGGGCGACCTCTAACTTGTAGTGCACCACCATCACTAGTGGAGGGGGTAACCAAAGATCTTTGGTGAGACTCCTCAACTCTTATTCCACGTATCTGATGGGAAAGGGATTGTTGACTAGTGGTCTGACGTCGGGGATCTACTTCCTCGTCTGAACCACCGTCAATAACTAAACCACCCTCGGGTATCAGGTACCTACAAAAAGTAGGTAGTGAACTATAATCAGTGAAGTCCGGGGCTGGTGAGGGAGCTGAGCGATGAGGGGTAATGATCATTTCATCGTCAGAGGAGTCGGACTCGACAGTCAAAGGAGAAGCATAAAGATATGAGGGAGGAGGAATTTGAGTGTCGTAGTTTCGCGGCAGGCGAGTCGATCCTCTACCTCTACCTCTACCTCACTCTTCCCTACCTCTACTAGGGGGAACATCGTGCCCAACTGCAAATTGGAAAGGAGATCTAACAGGATCTGCAGTGGAGGTATCTGCCTCAATACTAACCTGTGACGGACCTCGCGCAGGTAGCTATACAGGTCCCTGTACAGTACTGGCAGGTGTCACTGGTGACTGGGCAGAAGGAGGTTTACTCTTCTTACGAGGTATGTAATGCTCAGCATCATCGTAAATAGAGACCTCATGCACAGAAAAGGGTTGGGTATCCCCAGGAATGGAGTACTCGACTTCATTCCTCATATACTTCATACATTGGTGCAGGGTAGAGGGCACCATTCCATACTCATGAATCCAGAGCCTTCCTAAGAGAGCCTTGTATGAAGTATCGGCCTTGATCACATGAAACTTCGCCTCAGTAAGGAAATTTCCAAACTTCAGGGGTAGGGTGATAGACCCTAGGGCACGCTGTCCTTGGTCATTGAAGCCTTTCAACATAATCTTATCTGAGGTTAACTTCAAATGACCCAGGGAGAGGCTCTTCAAAGTTTCATAACTCAGGATGTTTACTGAAGCTCCTTGGTCAATGAGGACCCTGTTCAACTCATAACCATTGACTTCAGTGGTGACATACAAAGGACGATTATGATCAGAGGTACCCAAGAGGAGATCACGATCTGAAAAGGTAATGCACGGCATCTCTCTCAAAAGGCATGCATCTCCAACAGATTCGGAAGTAAAGAAGGCTTGATAGGACTCTGGTTCGAGTAACGCTTTTACCAGGGTCTCTCTCAAGTCAGAAGACATCATCAAAGCGTCATAGACACTGAGAAGGGTAGGAATTTTCCTTAAATGAGCCAACACATTGTAATCGACCTCCAGCTGAGGGCCCTTCCCTTTCTCCTTAGATTGCTCTTGGGAGGAGGGGATAGGATCGTCTTGCTGGGTAACAATGTTCTTATCTTTTTCTTTTATATTCTTAGCCATCCTTGGTTGAAGAACCTTCCTGAACGCAAGTGAACTTCTTGTATCATGTCATCTTTGACAGGAGGTTCACTTGGTTCAGCGGTGATGGCATGTGTTGGCTCCAAGGAAAGTGCCTGGAGTGGGTTCTCGAATTCATCTTCTGAATCCATGTAACAACCACCCTCCGGAATCATAAAGACCGGTTCCTCATCACACTCAGACTCTTCATCACATACAGAATCATCACAAGAAATATGTAAAATACTGAAAGAGCGAGTGCTAGAAGAAATAAAAGTAGGAGCAGAACACCAGAAGTAGCCAGAATCACCTTCTTCTATTATTTCATCATCAATTGAAGGGAGAACGAAATCCTTCAGCGTAAGTGCTGGAAGGCGTCCCGTCTTCCCCTCAGAAGTTACAATAAACTTTTCCTTTTCATACATCTTTTTATTACATAAAATAGGAAAAGAAATGTGCTCAGTAGGCACTACAATAGAAGAAGAAAAAGGAAAAGGTGCTGGCGAAGAAACTGGGCTGGCAACTGTCGATTTGGCCTGGGTAGGCCTCCTCTCAACTGCCTCTGAACTCTGAACCATCTGCCGGATTATCTGCCTCGTCTTTCGAGAGAGTGCTAGCTGCCACTCCCCCTCAGAACCTCTGGGTGACCTGCTACGACCGCTCTGTCTGCCACTCTGGCTGTCACTACAACCACTGGAGCCTGAGATCATCTGAACTGTCTGAGGTTCCTTGCCCTTGGGCTGAACCAGGTCGCTGTCCTGTAGGTGGATCTGCCCACTAGCCATGAGCTTCTCAACTCTGTCCTTGAACACATAGCAGTCTTCTATAACATGCCCGATATGTCTGTGAAATGGACAATAGAGTGGGTGTTCTGTCTGCCCCTCCTCTTCCACTCTATTGTTGTTCGGGAATGTTAAGATGTTTCTCTTAGTAAGGAACTTGAAGATCTTCATTACACTTTCCCTTTTAAAGGCATATTCCTTACTAAGCTTCTCCCGTAGGTACTGCTGACTCTCTGGGGTCCTACGGAGGGTCTAGACTGCACTGCTGACTGGCCCGGTGTGTGAGACTGCTGAGGTGGTGCTGAACTGACTAAGGGCTTCTTGCCCTTATCTGATGGCCCATAAGTACTATGTACCTCCCCTATCCTAGGTGGAGGTGCTCCTGATGACTCCTGTGGCTGAGGTCTACGTGAAGGTTGACTCTCAACCTTAGGAGGGACTGCATCGGGTATGCTGTCCTGCAAACTGATCACCTTTGTCAACAACTTCTGAAAGGTTCTGATGCTGAAACCCTTCAGATAAGGTGCTATCGGACCATCTATGTTCTTCAACAAAATTTCTACTGCATGCTGCTCCTGTAACTGGGGCTCACACTGTAGGCTGAGGTTCCTCTATCTGATTATATAATCTGGGAGAGGCTCTCGGGGCCACTGTCTAGTCACAACTAGCTCTCCAACTGTAACTCGGTGCTCTACACTGACAAACCTCTGAACAAACAACTGCTCCAACTCTGCAAAGGTGCGTACTGAATTGTTGGGGAGGTCGGCGTACCAGGCAAAGGCCACCCCAACTTAAACTGCTAACAAAGAGTCTCAACATCAGTGCATCGTTCCCTCCTATGTTGCAACAGATGGCTCGGTACTGGGCCACGTACTGCCTTGGGTTCCCAAACTCATCAAAGACTCTGAACCTAGGAGGGACAAAACCAGGGGGTAGGGCTCGTGCTCATACTCTACTGGGTAAGGACGCCCCCTGCTAACTACCTCTCCAGACTTCCTGGAGGAAATGGCCTGCTCGACCTTCTGGGCAATCAGATCCTGAATCTGTCCGGCTGACAACTGAACTGACTGACTCTAGACTGGGGTAGTAAAAGCAACTGCTGTAGGTGCCACTGGAACTGCTCTCTGGGCCCTGTCTACTCCCACATGACCTGGTGCTACTACAGGTGGTGCTGCTGGCTCGTCCCTAGACGTAGCAGGAGTGCCTACGCCCGTCATCTGAGGCATCGCCCCAAAGCTGTCAACTGAGCTGTCATCGCTGCCATGGCCCTGGCCATCTCTGCCATCTGAGTTTGTAACTGTAGCACTGTGGCATCTATCTCAACTGACCGGGGAGATCCTCCTACCTCAGCTTCTCCCTGCTCATCATCATCATCTGCCTCTATCTGCTAGTCTGAGTGGCCACGTCTAGTAACCACGCATACTCTGTGTACCGGTATATCTCCATCTGACTCCTCCTTGAGTAAGTCATCCTCAAGTGCATCATCCTCGTAGAGGTCTGATGGAAGTCCTCCGCATATGGACTCAAAGGGGAAGAAGTCTCATAAGGGCTAAAGGCTGGCTCTGCCCGAACCGGTAAACCACTAGGAGAAACTGCAACATCATCGTCCGTCGCTGCATCACAGACCATCGAAACTGCCTCTGATCCGGAAGGAACAATTGCCTCTAACTGCTCAACTGCCTGAACTAGCTGTACTGCATCGACAGGGGACTCTGCCTGTCGTCGTCTCCACACCCATCTACTGTGACGGGGCCCAGTAGGGGCAACTGACTGTTGCGGGGCTACTACAACTGAAGGGAGCTGGGGTTTGGGAGGCTCCAACTGCTGCCTCTGTCCATGATGACGTGGGCGTCGTCCAACAACTAGAGTAACTGTCTGTGGTCTTGCCAACGAAACTGAACTAATGGGCTGCCTGGGTGGCTGTCTTCTCTGCCACCTGTACCTCTGCCTAGCAGTCTGTCTCTGCAACTAAACGGATGCCTGAGAAATCTGGTGGAGTAACCTCTCCCAACTGACAGGGCCTTGACCCCGCGCTAAGCGGATAATGCTCCAAATCCTCTGAGAGAGGGTTCGAGCAGCATCATCCTGGGGACCCTAGCGCGTGGTAAAGTAGTAGTAACAGGAGGGGCCGCCGCAATGCGAGCAACGTCCTCCTCATCACCACTGTGTGTCAGTAGAGAGAAGCGTCCTCCCTGAACCGCTGCTATCTCAGGGGCAACTGTAACGTCTGGGGTAGGGAAACTGCAACTGGTCGTGGTGCCCGCTGCCTAGGGACTACTCTCCTCTGAACTGGCTCCTGGTGAGCCAACGAATCTGCCATCCGCTGTCTATCTGCCTCGGATGCAGCCAACCGAAGTCTACGATTTCTATTCCTCCGGGCCCTTCTCCCAAGGCCGGAGGCGGAAGACGAAGCAACATCTGAACCCACTACCTGAGTGGCAGGGGGAACAGGAAGTACGAGAAGTGTCGGGGTCTGCACGAGGGTCTCTAGGTGAGACAGTCGAGCGAAAGCTGAAACCCGACGGGAGGAAGGCGAAGGAGCCTCAGTCTGGGCACCCCTCTTCCTGGAGGAAGAAGGAGGGGGAACCCGAACACGAGCTGCCTCTGCCGGAGTAACAACAGGGGTAACTACTGCCTGCCGGCGCTTAGGGCCGGGGCAGTCTGAACAACAGGTGCGGTAGGCACTGGTCGCCTAACCGCTGGATGAGTGGGCTGAACAGGGAGTGGTCTAGGCACTGGCTGCCTAACCACAGGGTGTGCCGGCTGCACACGAACAGGAGTAGGACGAGCAGGTGCCTGGGCTGTCCGCCGAGCAACTGGACGTCCAAAAGGTCGCATGGCTGCGCGAGCTCTCCTCTGGGGAGGAGAGTAGGCAGCAGCCTCAGCAGGGGTCGGCCCGCCAAGAGTGACGAAGGCCGAGTCAGTGAAGGAACCAAAAGTGATTCCTCCAGTGGGAGGACTGGCTAGCAGTGACTCAGGAAGTGTCACCCGCACGTCAGAACCAAAACTGAAAGTAACGGAAGGCACGAAGGAAGCCATGGCACTGTCTGCCAAGAAGAAGAAAAGAAGTTTGAAATAATTAGTAAGAAATAACGAGAAGATGAATGATAGATAAGGGACGGAATGACCTAGAAGGTCTGAAGGAGGAAAGCTTAGCTAGGGGGAAACCCTAACTAAGAAGAACGGAAAGAAAGAAATCGAGCTAGGGGGGAACCCTAACTAAGAAAAAGAAGAACGATCCTAACTAAAGGAAGGACCCTAACTAAGAGTGGGACGAACCTAATCTAAGGAGTACCAATCCCGGAGTACACACAAGAAAGAATAATATAGAATCCAAAGATGGAGAGAGAAACCTGTCCCACCGTGGTCGCCAGAAACCTGTGGACCTCCGAAAGGAACACAAACACCATCACCCGTGAGGGGAGACAGTATCTGGCCAATGGAAGGGCAGATTCGACCACACATATGATTAACCATTGAGGATAGCGGCTCTCACCAGCACACCCCGATGGGTAATAATATATATGATCTGATCGTAACGGGTTTCCCCCACCCGATACATTAGCTCGAATGGGGTTTATTTGAGAGTGAGATTCGGTTTCCCACGGGCGCAAGCCCCGTGGTTAATTACATCTCAGCCGGGGCCTGAGAATACTCTCGATTAAGGATTCTACATTATTCTTTCTAAATTGGGATTGGTACATAGAGGGAAGACTAGGAAGTCCTACTCGAAGGGAAAGACAGGTTCAACTAGGCTTAGTCAACATACACGGCTCACATCAGCATCCGGAGGGACTAAGGTAGTGAGAGAAACTGGAGAAAAATAATAAATCATGCACTCGAAGCATGCAGGAGGGAAGGATTGGAGGTGGTGTCATCCGTGTGACGCGGATATGTAGGGTTTAGGGTCTCTAGAAGACAGAAGACCTACCTACTGATGAGGCGTACTATGAAACAATAGTAGCCTTGAATCGTAAATCTAATGGGTTTAGTGTTCTACGTAACACTAACACCCGTGTCCTAACTAATGCAATGCAAAACCTGGACTTACCCCGGCCTGGAAGGGGGAGCCAGCTAACCACCTAATCGCTTTAAAACCATACTGTCCAGTCATTTATGAAAGATGGGTGGGTAGGTTATAGTTCTCAAAAATAGGGCCGACATCTAGAGGATTTCCTAATTGGCCCCGGACTGATGTCGGGAGAATGCTTCTAGAGCTAATGCAATTAAAATTTTTGATTTAGTTAGTTTCTAATGCAATGCATGCTAGTTCAAGTATCCAAATCAGGTATGCATAGAACTTTAAAAAAGGCTTATAATATAATTTTTAGAATTAGACTGGGCTTCCCCAGGTCCGGCACCTCATCCTCATAGGTCAGATTATCCGGACTCTACTCGCAGGCGGGGAAGTGTCTTATAGAAGGAAAGAGAGAAATGTAATAATATGCATGCGACCCCGGACGATTTCGACAATTCCCTAGGTCATTAAGTTTCTAAATTATTTAAATCTTCAAATTTGAATGTTAGTTGTGAGTAGAAAAGGTTTAGTCCTTAAAGAGCCTAACGAAATCCAGGCTAAAACAAAAGCGACATGCAAAACGTCAAGAAACTAAGAAAAATAAATAATCCTAGAGGCACACAATCATAAAACACATCAAAATTATCCAAACAAATTAATAATGTCCATAGGTCAACTGCCCTTAATTCAACCCAGGGGCTGCAGAAAATTAAAGTGGCCGGGCACCACTACCAACAACCCGGATTTCTAATCCTAAGACTGACGCAAGTTATTTTGAGTGGGATACTGTAGATCTTCATCTTCTTGATCTTCTCTTCCTTGGACTCCTCGGATCTTAGTTTTGTTGGACTCCTTGGATCTCAACTTCCTTGGGCTCCTTGGATCTCAGCCTCCTTGGACTCCTCGGGTAGTAGAATGATCCAAATTTGGATTCCCCAAATAGAAAAGGACTATCCTCATATTGGGTGTCCTTTTCTCTTTGGGCATCCAACCTTTGGATCTTGTATCCCCACTCAAAATAAACTTTCACAACTCTTAACCAACATTACACTCAATTACATTAAATGAAAGCAGTAAATTCTAGACGCTCCTGCAAGGTTATCCTAAAAATTATCCCAAGCAGTTTAATATATCACAAGCAATTATAGGGAAAGTAAAATACTCATCACAGCCACACTGGCCATGCTCTTAATTATTTTGAGGGCTAAGCAAGCTCTGGAGCACCTGTAGCAATTTATAATGATTTATTATTTTATCCCTCATTTATTTAGGGGGGCTGAGCAATTTCTGAAGCACCTGCATAAAACAGCATTAATTTTAAATCATGATTATTGTCCCCCTTTTATTTAACGCTGCATGAGCATGGCCACCTGCAGAAGACATTGTTAGTATCAACCTTGATCCTAACTTATGGGTAATCTATCGTGCAATCACATCAATTCCCAGAGTGCAGTAAAAGTAAACAAACACACCAGCATCATCTCAATCACAACATGCAGTGAAATCTCAGAAATCTCGGCACACAACATAAAAGTAAACAACGGCCTAGCCTAGGTCTAGAAGTGGTGCCCTAACAAACCATCTAGATGTGTGTGAAAAGCTGTGTAGCTGAGGTAGATCCTAAGCTGGGTAATTAGTTACAATTGCCTACTGTCCAGGTTGGTTGTAGGTCTAAAAGAAAATTTTATTTAAAGTCCAAATATTAGTGAATTGAGATCTATCTTAGTTGATTTAATGTGTGGATCAGTTTTAGTTCTTAGGGTAATAGTATTTAAAGTTTAAAATTGGATTAGTGAGTTTCAGGGGGTTCGGGGTCCACCTATACACTAAGTAAAAGGGGGTCCAAAATTAACTTTTAGATTAAAGGGTATTTATGACTAGCTAATATTTCTATAAAATACTATGCCTTAACCTGATCAGTTAGACAGTTAGTATGCCCGATTTGGATTCTTCTATCCAAAGTTATGAATTCTGAAGTTTTGGTCTCGTTTTGAACTAAGTTTGACTGGATTGTTGACTTTTTGATTTAAGTTGACTGTATTAGAGTTAGGTGCCTTTTAGTTTGCCCATTTTGGGGTTTTCTGTAATTAGTTATGATTTTTAGAAGTTGGGGCAATTAAATAAATTATCGAAATTGCCTAATTAGGGGTATTTTAGGGTTTTGGCCAAATCAGCTCCAAACTGATTGGAATCACCCCCAAAGGTCAGAAATGACCTAAGAAGGTGTTCCCAAGTGTTTGGGGAAAATTTGGGATTTTTAATAATTTTAATGATTTAATTAAGGCAAAAAGGTGATTTTTGATTAAGGTTGAATTAAAGTCCAGATTAAGGTCCAATTAAGGGGCCCTAATTATCTACGGTTGGAGACTGAATTCTAGAGAGTTGAGGTATTATGGGTATTTTTCTGATTTAAAAGGATTTATTTTTTTT
>CM034312.1:38057051-38221705 GCA_019925795.1 Dendrobium chrysotoxum
TGAGCTTGGATTTGACTAGAGCTGGAATAGACCTATTAAGGCCTATTGGGTCCGTTGGGTTGACCTGGTCAACCAGGTTGACCCAGGACCAAGACTTAGGCCCAAATGGGTCAAGCCTGACCCACTGAGTCTAGTGGAGGGAGAGAATAGGGCTTGGAGAGCCCTGGATTGAGTTTTGGATTTGATTTGAACTATTTTAACCTCATGGGCCTAATGGGTCAACCCTGGTTGACCTGGTCAACCAGGTTGACCCAGGGCTGGGTCTGGGCTCAGCAACTTGGCTTGACTCCCGAACCCATGGGCTGGGTTCATGGGTCTAGCCTGGTCAAATTGACCAGGTCAACCCTTTGACCTAGTCTAGGGAGAAACAGGGTCAACAAAACGGACCCCCAACAGGAGTGGCGAATAAACTGTGAACCGCTCGTGTTGGCGTTGACCGAATGTGATAAAAGAAGTAGAGTAATGGCCCAAGAAAAGGAGCACCAAAAGTGGTGAGAGAAAGCGAAGGGGAATCTTCTCCTGGCCTTGCCTTACAGTAAGGGCAGAGCCGGAGGAGAAAGTGGGAAAGCAAAGTAGTAACATGTCACAAAAAGATGACAGAGTAAAAGGAAATCCCCTCCTCACCTTGCCCTGTAGCAAGGGCAGAGCTGAGGGGGAGTCCAAAAAAAGGTAAGGTAGTAAAGCAAACCAACTATCCATCTGACCGATCGAAACAACAAGATAGAAGGTTAAAGAGTGGTGAGGTATGCCTTCCAGGGACACTGTCAGGCTCACTCGACCAAGTAAAGTCTGATGTCTGCTTGATCAGAGCAAAACAATCAGGGAAGAAGTAGTGGTGAGGAATGCCTCCCAGGGACTCTGTCGGGCTCTCTCAACCGGTAAGTAAAACCAACTACATGACTGTTCATTTCAAACAGCAGAATAGAAGGTGAAAGGATCCCGTCTCCTCCTGCTCCTTCGGAACAGAGGATAGGGGTGACTCAATACTTCTGCCTGACCTCAACAAAAGTAAATAAGCCACGAAATTGGAGTCTGCGTAGTCTTTTACAGAACATCCAGAGTAAAGGGGTGGTGAGGAATGCCTCCCAGGGACTCTGTCGGCTCTCTCACCGTAAGTAAAACCACTACCTGACTGTTCATTCAAACAACAGAATAGAAGGTGAAAGGATCCCGTCTCCTCCTGCTCCTTTCGGAACAGCGGATAGGGGTGACTCAATACTTCTGCCTGACCTCAACAAAAGTAAATAAGCACGAAATTGGAGTCTGCGTAGTCTTTTACAGAACATCCAGAGTAAAGGGGTGGTGAGGAATTCCTCCCAGGGACTCTGTCGGGCTCTCTCAACCGGTAAGTAAAACCATCTACCTGACTGTTCATTTCAAACAGCAGAATAGAAGGTGAAAGGATCCCGTCTCCTCCTGCTCCTTTCAGAACAGTGGATAGGGGTGACTCAATACTTCTGCCTGACCTCAACAAAAGTAAATAAGCCACGAAATTGGAGTCTGCGTAGTCTTTTACAGAACATCCATAGTAAAAGTGGTGGTGGGGAATGCCTCCCAAGGACTCTGTCGGGCTCCCACTCAACCGGGTAAAGTCTGATGTCTGCTTGATCAGAGCAAGACGACCAGGGTAAAGGTCTGATGTCTACCAGAGCGGCAGGACAGTCAGGGTAAAGGTGTGGTGAGCTAAGCCTCGCAGGGGCTCTGCGGGGTGCTCCCAACCAAGTAAAGCCTGATGTCTTCTCGGCGCATATGCCTGTAGCAGAGCAATCAGGAAAAAGAGGTGGTGAGATATGCCTCCCAGGGGCTCTGTGGGGCACTCTCAACCAAGTAAAGTCTGATGCCTACCCGGCGCATATGCCTGCAGTAGAGCGATCAGGGAAAGTCATCTCAACCATACCCTAACACGCATATGTGTAGGGATGGGAAGAGGAGTAGTAAATGGAAAATTTCAAAGAGAGAAGGGTCGTCTAAGGAGTTTCAACTAGTGTTTTGGGTACCACATGGTAGAGGACAAGTCGTCGTGGCACGAGTATCCAAATGCCAGTGAGACTGCCTAGGCGAATCTAAGATCATACAAACCTGGAAGCACCAGAATGATGCCTCGAGAGACCATAGGGAAAGGTGCGCCCTCAACAAAGTGTGAGAGGGGTAATCTCATTCCCACTGAGTAGCTAAAGTAGCAAGGAGGGCACACTTGCTACAGCGAAAAGGACTATATCATGGAGAAATAATCATAGAAGACTACAGTGGTACATCCACATAAGCTAGTGGGACCCTGTAGGGGTGGAAAGCAACATAAACACATCCAAGGGACCGCTCCACAGCTAAGAGTCGGGTTACGGTGGGAAAGTATGTCACTCTAAGACAAGTGAGGTGATTTTCTGCTAAAAAATCAAAGTTCACTAAGAAGCGAGGCTAACATCTGAGACTCGATGTACTACATCACAACTAGGAAAGCACACAAGAGTAGCAAGGGGACACACTCGCCACTAAGGGAAGTAACATTGTATAGGAATGATATTTATGAAAGGCTCACAGTGGTGGCATCCACGCAAACTGGTGGGACCCTGTGGGAAGTGGAATAATATCAGTGCATCCGTAGAGCTACCCCAGCAACTGAGAGTAGAGTACGAATAAGAGAGAGAGTAAAGTAGAAAATGAGTTGATTTTCTACTAGAAAATCAGAGCTCTCAAGTCAGTGATGCTAACGCCGGTAACCAGGCGTACTACAACACTACTGGGGAAACAACTCAAGATGGCGAGGAGACACACTCGCCATTGAGGGAAATGATTTATGAGTAAAATCAATAAACATCAAACATCACAGCGGTAACACTCACCCTGACCGGGGGAACCCTGTGAGAGGCGGGAGCAACACTACCAGACCCATAGGACTGCTCTAGTAGCTGGGAGCAGGGCAAGGGTGAAAAAGTAGGTCACTAAAAGAAACTAGAGAGTTGATTCCCTGCTAGGGAATCAGAGCTCGCGAAGGTGGGATGTTAACATCTTGAGCAAGATGTATCACACCACTAACAAGGACTATCATGATTGTAAAAGATCATAATCATCACAAGTGCAAACTCATCCTTGAAGCGATCACTCAGACGCTTCGTAGGAGAAGAAAAGAAAGACTTTGGGGAATTTGAGCTCTTAGAGAGTATTACCGGGTTCCACCTGTGACAAGGGAAACCGGTTTTGCTCTACTGAGAGCTTCCCTCTTTTATTTTATAGATGCATTTTTTATATGTTCTCAACCATAGACTAAGTATATCTCGTACTGTCGAAGACAACACCCGACAGAGGGAACGTTTACCATATCTGTGCGTTACTCCTAGTATGAGATATCCTCTAGTGATTGGAACACAAAGAGGGAGGTAAGATTGGCTTTGATAACCCAGGCCATATTCGCCACATGAATAAAACTGGGGGCACAATCAGAACACGATTCATATGTGAATGAAATTTAGATTAGGATAGTGGATCAACATTACCATCCCTAGCTAGCATAGGTTGGTATGGACCCAGTACAAAAGAAGTCTGAATTGGTTTTGATATTCCAGACCACACTTGGGAGCACCAAGTGAAACTGGGGGACAGAGAGGGGGAAACTCCCAAATTACCAGAACTCAGAAGAGGAAGGTACAATAAATGCGAGACTCTTATCAGTCCTTAAGAATGGTCTATAATCAGATGGTGGGGTCAAAATATTTTTGTGCACGAATTTTTAAAAGAATATGGTAAGCATTTAAACAAACTCAATAGTGGGACCACTAAGAGATGTTTAATCCCTTACCAATCAATCTGAGAGAAGTCCGGTTCACACATTTCCTAAATAGTGAAATTTTCATTAGAGAGTGAAAGGATTATTTTTAAAAATGAAAAATTAACCTCTGAATCATCTTGAACCTTAGAAAAGGTTCAGAAAGTTCAGCAATATGGGTTGACTCCATCTAGACCAGAGAATGTTAGGGATTTAAATTTTGCTAACCCAGCTTAAGCTCCCTACAAGCTAAGCTGGGCTTTCTCCCTTACATATTATGAATAAGTATCTAATTCAAAAGGGTGTAAATTAGAGAGAGAAACTGAATCTTCTCAATCTTCTTGCATGAGAATATTTTTATATCTAATAGAACATCCCTGCACGATGATGAATCCAAAATCATGATTTTCAAACTCAAGTGTCACGAATATCAAAGGGTATGGATTTTCTGAGACTTAGAGATTTACAAGAAAGGGAAGCCATTTACTTATCCACTTTGGGCTCATTTTGAGCCCCTCAACTTGCTTTGGCGCACTGCGCATCTTTTAATTACTTGATACACTTTGTGTATCCTTGACTTTATGGCGCATTTTGCGCAACTTTCCACTTTTGATACACTTTGTGTATCTTCAATTTTGGCGCACTGCGCATCTTTTCACTTTTGATACACTTTGTGTATCTTTAATTTTGTAATTGGCTCCCTTTCCAAATCCCTAAAAGAAAACTTTCTCAGTTGTAAGATTATCCTCCAAACATAAGAGAAGAAAAACTCACTCTCTTGTGCAAGGAAGAAAAATCCACAAAGCAAACCCAATCCTATGATAAGAGTGAACAACTTGAATGAGAAAATTATGAGGTAGATTCATCAGCCTACGAAAGACACCTATGAGATAGAAAACTGCAAGATGATTGGGAAAATATGTGTCTCTAAATCTAATTTCAATTTGATATAGATTTTAGTTCAAAATAGGAAATCATCCCAAGCAAGGGATGAGAGAGAAGGCATACATTTTTTTAAATCATTATAATCGTCCTTCAAGCGTTTAGAGGAGTCAACCACCAATCACTTAATTTTCTAAAGAAGACAGGGGTAAATCTTTTATTAGGAAAAATAAATTCTGTACTTTCTAAGGAAAAATTCTCTAAAAAGTCCACTTCATATTTTAAGCTCTCAGACTTTTCTCAGATTAACCTTTCTTTTAGAAACTTTGCACATTAAATTTAAAGATCCCACTATTGAAAATAGAACTTGAATTTGTATTTGGACTGATATGGGTCAAAATCTGGCCTAGAAGAGTTCAGACAAGGGAGATGATAGAGACTAGAGTTTATGTCAGTGTACGAGTCATATCATCTCACCTCACCACCCCTAAGGATAGCCTTATACTTCTCGTAACAAACATCTTGTGGTAGAGGATAAATCGTCGTGGCCACACAGACTGTCGAGAAGTGAAGAAGCCCCTCCAAAGGGGGTACATATACAGGGAAGTATTTACAGGCGGTAGGGAGACCCCCTCCCTCTTGAAGAGCGAACTCAGGCATAGTACTTTTTCAAGTACTGCCCGTTGATGACAGGCATAGGGTGAACACCATTGGCATCAATGAGTAGGTAGGCACCACCTTCATAGACTTGCTATATAGCAAAGGGGCCTTCCAAGATAGGCTCGAATTTACCACTTCGGCGACGGCGCGAAATGATAGGTCTACGTAAAACAAGGACCAACTCGCCAACCCAGAAAGCACGGGGTCGGACAAGGCGATCATGTGATCGAGCCATACGTGCCTGGTATAGTTTGAGGTTCTGATAAGCTTGTAGGCGAAGCTCTTCTAAACCATCAAGCTCTTCTATCCGTAGTCAGGAGTTATCTTCGTGGGAAAGATTGTGGCTGACTGCCACACGCAACGAGGGGAGCTCGACCTCAAGTGGGAGGACGGCCTCGACCCCGAAAGCCAAAGCATATGGGGTAGACTGAGTAGGAGTACGGTATGTAGTCCTATAGGCCCATAGTGCTTCGGGAAGTCTATCGTGCCACTCTCGTTTGTTTGCAACCAAGATTTTTCTTATTAATTGCACGAGAGTTTTATTGAATGCCTCCGCCAAGCCATTGGCCTTGGGATAGTAAATTGAAGAGTATCGCCAATTGATGTTATGGCGGTGGGCAAATCTGGCAATTTTGGTGCTTCTAAACGACGGGCCGTTATCTGAAATGATACGGTGCGGGACACCAAAACGGTAGACAATATGATCACGAAAGAAACACATCACATCTTCTGATTTGACTTCCTTAAGTGGCACAGCCTCTGCCCACTTAGAGAAGTAATTAGTGGCAGCTAAAATGAACCTATGACCCTTAGAGGAAGGAGGGTCGATAGGACCCACTACATCCGTGCCCCAGCCCTCAAATGGCCAAGATGATACGGTAGGGTGCAGCGGATTAGGGGGTTGGTGAATCACCGTGCCATGAATTTGGCACTGGTGGCACTTTCTAGCGTGCTCCATACAATCACGGATCATAGTCGGCCAATAGTAACCGAGGCGTTTAATTCTGCCTTTCATTTTTGGTCCGGACTGATGAGCACCGCAAAGACCTTCATGTATCTCGCCCATGACCTTGCGAGCCTCTTCGTTGTTGAGGCAACGCAACCACATTTGGTCGAAAGAGCGTCGATACAAGGTGTCGTTCACATAAGTGAATGATAGGGCTCTCTTTCTGATCTGGGCAGCAAGAGATCTATCATCTGCAAGCCTGCCATGCTTCAAATACTCTATAAAGGGTACTCTCCAGTCTGATTCTTCCTCAACTGAGAACACTGTGAGGGTCTGATCGGGAGAAGACAGGTCTGCGGGGCATAGGGCTTGACGGCACTGGACAACGATAGACAGTGGGTTGCCAGTTGGGTCAGCCAGTTCCTTTGCTAACTTAGCTAATGCATCTGCCTTGCCATTGGCAGATCTAGGGATTTTAGCTAAGGTCACTTCAGGAATCAAACACAAGAGCTCCATTGCTTTATTGTGATAGGGCAAGAGCTCCGGCTTAAGTACTTTGTAGACTCCCGCTACTTGATTTATAATCAGTTATGAGTCTCCAAAGATTTTCACCCGCATGACATTCATCTGAATGGCCAACTCTAGTCCTAAAATCAGAGCTTCGTACTCAGCCTCATTATTAGTACGAGGTTCTGAAAGACTGTAGGAATATCTCCGAGTGTGACCTTCAGGGGATACGAAAATGAGGCCCAGACCTACCCTAACTATAGGAGTTTCATTCGGGCTCAAGGCTCTAACGGACGACGCACCGTCAAAGTAAAACTCCCAAGTAGGGGACTCCTGCTCTTCCACACTCATGATTAGCTCGTCAGGCAGCTCATCATTGAGTGGGGAGTCTGCAGGGATCGGGTGAGCAGCAAGAAAATCAGCTAGAGCCTGTCCTTTGACGGCCCGCTGCGGGACAAAAGTAATGTCAAACTGCAGTAGGATCATAGACCATCGTGTCAGACGACCTGAGAGGGTCGGACGGGTCATCAGATACTGCAAGGGGTTGACTCGAGAGATTAGGTTGATTTTATGTGAAAGCATATAATGCCTAAGCTTCTGTACCGCGAAGATCAAAGCTAAACACTGCTTTTCCATCGCGGGGTACTTCAGCTCTGCGGGTATCAACCGTCTACTGAGGTAGTACAAAGCATTCTCCTTGCCTTCCTCATTCTCCTGAGCCAACAATGCACCCAATGACTCATCTAGGGCCGTAGTGTAGAGAATTAACGGCCTCCCTGGGATGGGTGCAGCTAAAATAGGGGGGTTTACCAGGTAGCGCTTTATACTCTCAAAGGCCTCCTGACAACGCTCATCCCAGTGAAAGCGGGCATCTTTCTTTGCCAGGGCAGCAAAGGGGTGACACCTACCAGACAAATTGGAGATAAATCTCCGCAGGAAGGCTAGCTTTCCTTGAAAAGACCTCAGCTGGGTAAGGCTTTTAGGGGGTTTTAGATCCACTATGGCTTTGATCATGGAGGGATCAATCTTAATGCCACGGTAGCGAACTATAAACCCTAGGAACTTTCCTGCACTAACTCCAAATGCGTATTTTAGAGGATTCATTTTCAAATCATATTTGCGTAGGCGTTCAAAAACGATTCGTAGATCTCGAAGGTGATCTCCACGGACCTTGCTTTTGACTACCAGATCATCCACATAGCATTCAACTTGCTCGTGTATCATCTCGTCGAAGATAACAGTCATAGCACGTTGATAGATGGCCCCGGCATTCTTGAGACCAAAGGGCATCACCTTGTAGCAGAACACACCTATAGGTGTGCGAAATGCAGTAAACTTCTCCTCCTCGGGGCCCATCTTTATCTGATTGTAACCAGATGAACCATCCATGAAGGAGAAAATGCTATGGGATGACGCTATATCCACCATAAGCTCGGGGATAGGAAGAGGAAAATCGTCTTTAGGACATGCCTTGTTTAAATCACGGAAGTCGATACAGACACGAATCTGCCCGTTCTTCTTCCGGACTGGAACAATGTTGGCAAGCCAAGTAGGGTATTTCTCTTCACGAATGAAATCGGCCTCTATAAGCTTCTTAGTTTCAGCGATCACTTGTTATTCTATTTCTAACCTCATCCTACGAGGTGCTTGTTTAACAGGGACTGCATCAGACTTAATGGCTAGTTTATGGGCCGCTACATCTGGATTTAGACTAGGCATCTCGGTGTAGTTCCAGGCAAAGCAATCTTTAAACTCTGAGAGTAGCTCGATGTATTCTTGAGCCTCTGAGTCAGATAACAAGACACTATAAAAAATAGGTCTAGGATTTGATTCAGTGCCTAAGTTTACCTCACACAATTCGTCCATGGCAGAAGTGATGCCATCTTCAAACTCTTGAGGAGCATCGAGTACTCTATCCTCATCATCACCCGGGTCTTTTTTATCGGTAAGAGAAACAACCGGATATGAGTGGAAAACCGCTCGAATGTTAGCATGGCTAGGTGAGCTTTGCTCGACATAACCTAAACCTTGCTTAGTTTGAGGCATATCAGTCCGCCAAACACGAGCCTGTCATAGAGCTTGTTCATCTGACCAAGTCGAGATAACTGCACCCCGCTCTACACAGTCTTCCACGAAAGGGGAAAAATAATGAGGGGCAGTTGTGACCCTGTTATCCATAGCGGTCTCCGCTGAACCCTGACTCTCAGGGCCCAGTGGGGCACCTACACTATGGGATAACTAGGCGCACTCACTAGCTCGTGGTGGCATAAAGGTTTCGTACAGAGGAGGCGGAGGGCGACCTCTAACTTGTAGTGCACCACCATCACTAGTGGAGGGGGTAACCAAAGATCTTTGGTGAGACTCCTCAACTCTTATTCCACGTATCTGATGGGAAAGGGATTGTTGACTAGTGGTCTGACGTCGGGGATCTACTTCCTCGTCTGAACCACCGTCAATAACTAAACCACCCTCGGGTATCAGGTACCTACAAAAAGTAGGTAGTGAACTATAATCAGTGAAGTCCGGGGCTGGTGAGGGAGCTGAGCGATGAGGGGTAATGATCATTTCATCGTCAGAGGAGTCGGACTCGACAGTCAAAGGAGAAGCATAAAGATATGAGGGAGGAGGAATTTGAGTGTCGTAGTTTCGCGGCAGGCGAGTCGATCCTCTACCTCTACCTCTACCTCACTCTTCCCTACCTCTACTAGGGGGAACATCGTGCCCAACTGCAAATTGGAAAGGAGATCTAACAGGATCTGCAGTGGAGGTATCTGCCTCAATACTAACCTGTGACGGACCTCGCGCAGGTAGCTATACAGGTCCCTGTACAGTACTGGCAGGTGTCACTGGTGACTGGGCAGAAGGAGGTTTACTCTTCTTACGAGGTATGTAATGCTCAGCATCATCGTAAATAGAGACCTCATGCACAGAAAAGGGTTGGGTATCCCCAGGAATGGAGTACTCGACTTCATTCCTCATATACTTCATACATTGGTGCAGGGTAGAGGGCACCATTCCATACTCATGAATCCAGAGCCTTCCTAAGAGAGCCTTGTATGAAGTATCGGCCTTGATCACATGAAACTTCGCCTCAGTAAGGAAATTTCCAAACTTCAGGGGTAGGGTGATAGACCCTAGGGCACGCTGTCCTTGGTCATTGAAGCCTTTCAACATAATCTTATCTGAGGTTAACTTCAAATGACCCAGGGAGAGGCTCTTCAAAGTTTCATAACTCAGGATGTTTACTGAAGCTCCTTGGTCAATGAGGACCCTGTTCAACTCATAACCATTGACTTCAGTGGTGACATACAAAGGACGATTATGATCAGAGGTACCCAAGAGGAGATCACGATCTGAAAAGGTAATGCACGGCATCTCTCTCAAAAGGCATGCATCTCCAACAGATTCGGAAGTAAAGAAGGCTTGATAGGACTCTGGTTCGAGTAACGCTTTTACCAGGGTCTCTCTCAAGTCAGAAGACATCATCAAAGCGTCATAGACACTGAGAAGGGTAGGAATTTTCCTTAAATGAGCCAACACATTGTAATCGACCTCCAGCTGAGGGCCCTTCCCTTTCTCCTTAGATTGCTCTTGGGAGGAGGGGATAGGATCGTCTTGCTGGGTAACAATGTTCTTATCTTTTTCTTTTATATTCTTAGCCATCCTTGGTTGAAGAACCTTCCCTGAACGCAAGTGAACTTCTTGTATCATGTCATCTTTGACAGGAGGTTCACTTGGTTCAGCGGTGATGGCATGTGTTGGCTCCAAGGAAAGTGCCTGGAGTGGGTTCTCGAATTCATCTTCTGAATCCATGTAACAACCACCCTCCGGAATCATAAAGACCGGTTCCTCATCACACTCAGACTCTTCATCACATACAGAATCATCACAAGAAATATGTAAAATACTGAAAGAGCGAGTGCTAGAAGAAATAAAAGTAGGAGCAGAACACCAGAAGTAGCCAGAATCACCTTCTTCTATTATTTCATCATCAATTGAAGGGAGAACGAAATCCTTCAGCGTAAGTGCTGGAAGGCGTCCCGTCTTCCCCTCAGAAGTTACAATAAACTTTTCCTTTTCATACATCTTTTTATTACATAAAATAGGAAAAGAAATGTGCTCAGTAGGCACTACAATAGAAGAAGAAAAAGGAAAAGGTGCTGGCGAAGAAACTGGGCTGGCAACTGTCGATTTGGCCTGGGTAGGCCTCCTCTCAACTGCCTCTGAACTCTGAACCATCTGCCGGATTATCTGCCTCGTCTTTCGAGAGAGTGCTAGCTGCCACTCCCCCTCAGAACCTCTGGGTGACCTGCTACGACCGCTCTGTCTGCCACTCTGGCTGTCACTACAACCACTGGAGCCTGAGATCATCTGAACTGTCTGAGGTTCCTTGCCCTTGGGCTGAACCAGGTCGCTGTCCTGTAGGTGGATCTGCCCACTAGCCATGAGCTTCTCAACTCTGTCCTTGAACACATAGCAGTCTTCTATAACATGCCCGATATGTCTGTGAAATGGACAATAGAGTGGGTGTTCTGTCTGCCCCTCCTCTTCCACTCTATTGTTGTTCGGGAATGTTAAGATGTTTCTCTTAGTAAGGAACTTGAAGATCTTCATTACACTTTCCCTTTTAAAGGCATATTCCTTACTAAGCTTCTCCCGTAGGTACTGCTGACTCTCTGGGGTCCTACGGGAGGGTCTAGACTGCACTGCTGACTGGCCCGGTGTGTGAGACTGCTGAGGTGGTGCTGAACTGACTAAGGGCTTCTTGCCCTTATCTGATGGCCCATAAGTACTATGTACCTCCCCTATCCTAGGTGGAGGTGCTCCTGATGACTCCTGTGGCTGAGGTCTACGTGAAGGTTGACTCTCAACCTTAGGAGGGACTGCATCGGGTATGCTGTCCTGCAAACTGATCACCTTTGTCAACAACTTCTGAAAGGTTCTGATGCTGAAACCCTTCAGATAAGGTGCTATCGGACCATCTATGTTCTTCAACAAAATTTCTACTGCATGCTGCTCCTGTAACTGGGGCTCACACTGTAGGCTGAGGTTCCTCTATCTGATTATATAATCTGGGAGAGGCTCTCGGGGCCACTGTCTAGTCACAACTAGCTCTCCAACTGTAACTCGGTGCTCTACACTGACAAACCTCTGAACAAACAACTGCTCCAACTCTGCAAAGGTGCGTACTGAATTGTTGGGGAGGTCGGCGTACCAGGCAAAGGCCACCCCAACTAAACTGCTAACAAAGAGTCTCAACATCAGTGCATCGTTCCCTCCTATGTTGCAACAGATGGCTCGGTACTGGGCCACGTACTGCCTTGGGTTCCCAAACTCATCAAAGACTCTGAACCTAGGAGGGACAAAACCAGGGGGTAGGGCTCGTGCTCATACTCTACTGGGTAAGGACGCCCCCTGCTAACTACCTCTCCAGACTTCCTGGAGGAAATGGCCTGCTCGACCTTCTGGGCAATCAGATCCTGAATCTGTCCGGCTGACAACTGAACTGACTGACTCTAGACTGGGGTAGTAAAAGCAACTGCTGTAGGTGCCACTGGAACTGCTCTCTGGGCCCTGTCTACTCCCACATGACCTGGTGCTACTACAGGTGGTGCTGCTGGCTCGTCCCTAGACGTAGCAGGAGTGCCTACGCCCGTCATCTGAGGCATCGCCCCCAAAGCTGTCAACTGAGCTGTCATCGCTGCCATGGCCCTGGCCATCTCTGCCATCTGAGTTTGTAACTGTAGCACTGTGGCATCTATCTCAACTGACCGGGGAGATCCTCCTACCTCAGCTTCTCCCTGCTCATCATCATCATCTGCCTCTATCTGCTAGTCTGAGTGGCCACGTCTAGTAACCACGCATACTCTGTGTACCGGTATATCTCCATCTGACTCCTCCTTGAGTAAGTCATCCTCAAGTGCATCATCCTCGTAGAGGGTCTGATGGAAGTCCTCCGCATATGGACTCAAAGGGGAAGAAGTCTCATAAGGGCTAAAGGCTGGCTCTGCCCGAACCGGTAAACCACTAGGAGAAACTGCAACATCATCGTCCGTCGCTGCATCACAGACCATCGAAACTGCCTCTGATCCGGAAGGAACAATTGCCTCTAACTGCTCAACTGCCTGAACTAGCTGTACTGCATCGACAGGGGACTCTGCCTGTCGTCGTCTCCACACCCATCTACTGTGACGGGGCCCAGTAGGGGCAACTGACTGTTGCGGGGCTACTACAACTGAAGGGAGCTGGGGTTTGGGAGGCTCCAACTGCTGCCTCTGTCCATGATGACGTGGGCGTCGTCCAACAACTAGAGTAACTGTCTGTGGTCTTGCCAACGAAACTGAACTAATGGGCTGCCTGGGTGGCTGTCTTCTCTGCCACCTGTACCTCTGCCTAGCAGTCTGTCTCTGCAACTAAACGGATGCCTGAGAAATCTGGTGGAGTAACCTCTCCCAACTGACAGGGCCTTGACCCCGCGCTAAGCGGATAATGCTCCAAATCCTCTGAGAGAGGGTTCGAGCAGCATCATCCCTGGGGACCCTAGCGCGTGGTAAAGTAGTAGTAACAGGAGGGGCCGCCGCAATGCGAGCAACGTCCTCCTCATCACCACTGTGTGTCAGTAGAGAGAAGCGTCCTCCCTGAACCGCTGCTATCTCAGGGGCAACTGTAACGTCTGGGGTAGGGGAAACTGCAACTGGTCGTGGTGCCCGCTGCCTAGGGACTACTCTCCTCTGAACTGGCTCCTGGTGAGCCAACGAATCTGCCATCCGCTGTCTATCTGCCTCGGATGCAGCCAACCGAAGTCTACGATTTCTATTCCTCCGGGCCCTTCTCCCAAGGCCGGAGGCGGAAGACGAAGCAACATCTGAACCCACTACCTGAGTGGCAGGGGGAACAGGAAGTACGAGAAGTGTCGGGGTCTGCACGAGGGTCTCTAGGTGAGACAGTCGAGCGAAAGCTGAAACCCGACGGGAGGAAGGCGAAGGAGCCTCAGTCTGGGCACCCCTCTTCCTGGAGGAAGAAGGAGGGGGAACCCGAACACGAGCTGCCTCTGCCGGAGTAACAACAGGGGTAACTACTGCCTGCCGGCGCTTAGGGGCCGGGGCAGTCTGAACAACAGGTGCGGTAGGCACTGGTCGCCTAACCGCTGGATGAGTGGGCTGAACAGGGAGTGGTCTAGGCACTGGCTGCCTAACCACAGGGTGTGCCGGCTGCACACGAACAGGAGTAGGACGAGCAGGTGCCTGGGCTGTCCGCCGAGCAACTGGACGTCCAAAAGGTCGCATGGCTGCGCGAGCTCTCCTCTGGGGAGGAGAGTAGGCAGCAGCCTCAGCAGGGGTCGGCCCGCCAAGAGTGACGAAGGCCGAGTCAGTGAAGGAACCAAAAGTGATTCCTCCAGTGGGAGGACTGGCTAGCAGTGACTCAGGAAGTGTCACCCGCACGTCAGAACCAAAACTGAAAGTAACGGAAGGCACGAAGGAAGCCATGGCACTGTCTGCCAAGAAGAAGAAAAGAAGTTTGAAATAATTAGTAAGAAATAACGAGAAGATGAATGATAGATAAGGGACGGAATGACCTAGAAGGTCTGAAGGAGGAAAGCTTAGCTAGGGGGAAACCCTAACTAAGAAGAACGGAAAGAAAGAAATCGAGCTAGGGGGGAACCCTAACTAAGAAAAAGAAGAACGATCCTAACTAAGGAAGGACCCTAACTAAGAGTGGGACGAACCTAATCTAAGGAGTACCAATCCCGGAGTACACACAAGAAAGAATAATATAGAATCCAAAGATGGAGAGAGAAACCTGTCCCACCGTGGTCGCCAGAAACCTGTGGACCTCCGAAAGGAACACAAACACCATCACCCCGTGAGGGGAGACAGTATCTGGCCAATGGAAGGGCAGATTCGACCACACATATGATTAACCATTGAGGATAGCGGCTCTCACCAGCACACCCCGATGGGTAATAATATATATGATCTGATCGTAACGGGTTTCCCCCACCCGATACATTAGCTCGAATGGGGTTTATTTGAGAGTGAGATTCGGTTTCCCACGGGCGCAAGCCCCCGTGGTTAATTACATCTCAAGCCGGGGCCTGAGAATACTCTCGATTAAGGATTCTACATTATTCTTTCTAAATTGGGATTGGTACATAGAGGGAAGACTAGGAAGTCCTACTCGAAGGGAAAGACAGGTTCAACTAGGCTTAGTCAACATACACGGCTCACATCAGCATCCGGAGGGACTAAGGTAGTGAGAAGAAACTGGAGAAAAATAAATAAATCATGCACTCGAAGCATGCAGGAGGGAAGGATGGAGGTGGTGTCATCCGTGTGACGCGGATATGTAGGGTTTAGGGTCTCTAGAAGACAGAAGACCTACCTACTGATGAGGCGTACTATGAAACAATAGTAGCCTTGAATCGTAAATCTAATGGGTTTAGTGTTCTACGTAACACTAACACCCGTGTCCTAACTAATGCAATGCAAAACCTGGACTTACCCCGGCCTGGAAGGGGGAGCCAGCTAACCACCTAATCGCTTTAAAACCATACTGTCCAGTCATTTATGAAAGATGGGTGGGTAGGTTATAGTTCTCAAAAATAGGGCCGACATCTAGAGGATTTCCTAATTGGCCCCGGACTGATGTCGGGAGAATGCTTCTAGAGCTAATGCAATTAAAATTTTGATTTAGTTAGTTTCTAATGCAATGCATGCTAGTTCAAGTATCCAAATCAGGTATGCATAGAACTTTAAAAAAGGCTTATAATATAATTTTTAGAATTAGACTGGGCTTCCCCAGGTCCGGCACCTCATCCTCATAGGTCAGATTATCCGGACTCTACTCGCAGGCGGGGAAGTGTCTTATAGAAGGAAAGAGAGAAATGTAATAATATGCATGCGACCCCGGACGATTTCGACAATTCCCTAGGTCATTAAGTTTCTAAATTATTTAAATCTTCAAATTTGAATGTTAGTTGTGAGTAGAAAAGGTTTTAGTCCTTAAAGAGCCTAACGAAATCCAGGCTAAAACAAAAGCGACATGCAAAACGTCAAGAAACTAAGAAAAATAAATAATCCTAGAGGCACACAATCATAAAACACATCAAAATTATCCAAACAAATTAATAAATGTCCATAGGTCAACTGCCCTTAATTACAACCCAGGGGCTGCAGAAAATTAAAGTGGCCGGGCACCACTACCAACAACCCGGATTTCTAATCCTAAGACTGACGCAAGTTATTTTGAGTGGGATACTGTAGATCTTCATCTTCTTGATCTTCTCTTCCTTGGACTCCTCGGATCTTAGTTTTGTTGGACTCCTTGGATCTCAACTTCCTTGGGCTCCTTGGATCTCAGCCTCCTTGGACTCCTCGGGTAGTAGAATGATCCAAATTTGGATTCCCCAAATAGAAAAGGACTATCCTCATATTGGGTGTCCTTTTCTCTTTGGGCATCCAACCTTTGGATCCTTGTATCCCCACTCAAAATAAACTTTCACAACTCTTAACCAACATTACACTCAATTACATTAAATGAAAGCAGTAAATTCTAGACGCTCCTGCAAGGTTATCCTAAAAATTATCCCAAGCAGTTTAATATATCACAAGCAATTATAGGGAAAGTAAAATACTCATCACAGCCACACTGGCCATGCTCTTAATTATTTTGAGGGCTAAGCAAGCTCTGGAGCACCTGTAGCAATTTATAATGATTTATTATTTTATCCCTCATTTATTTAGGGGGGCTGAGCAATTTCTGAAGCACCTGCATAAAACAGCATTAATTTTTAAATCATGATTATTGTCCCCCTTTTATTTAACGCTGCATGAGCATGGCCACCTGCAGAAGACATTGTTAGTATCAACCTTGATCCTAACTTATGGGTAATCTATCGTGCAATCACATCAATTCCCAGAGTGCAGTAAAAGTAAACAAACACACCAGCATCATCTCAATCACAACATGCAGTGAAATCTCAGAAATCTCGGCACACAACATAAAAGTAAACAACGGCCTAGCCTAGGTCTAGAAGTGGTGCCCTAACAAACCATCTAGATGTGTGTGAAAAGCTGTGTAGCTGAGGTAGATCCTAAGCTGGGTAATTAGTTACAATTGCCTACTGTCCAGGTTGGTTGTAGGTCTAAAAGAAAATTTTATTTAAAGTCCAAATATTAGTGAATTGAGATCTATCTTAGTTGATTTAATGTGTGGATCAGTTTTAGTTCTTAGGGTAATAGTATTTAAAGTTTAAATTGGATTAGTGAGTTTCAGGGGGTTCGGGGTCCACCTATACACTAAGTAAAAGGGGGTCCAAAATTAACTTTTAGATTAAAGGGTATTTATGACTAGCTAATATTTCTATAAAATACTATGCCTTAACCTGATCAGTTAGACAGTTAGTATGCCCGATTTGGATTCTTCTATCCAAAGTTATGAATTTCTGAAGTTTTGGTCTCGTTTTGAACTAAGTTTGACTGGATTGTTGACTTTTTGATTTAAGTTGACTGTATTAGAGTTAGGTGCCTTTTAGTTTGCCCATTTTGGGGTTTTCTGTAATTAGTTATGATTTTTAGAAGTTGGGGCAATTAAATAAATTATCGAAATTGCCTAATTAGGGGTATTTTAGGGGTTTTGGCCCAAATCAGCTCCAAACTGATTGGAATCACCCCCAAAGGTCAGAAATGACCTAAGAAGGTGTTCCCAAGTGTTTGGGGAAAATTTGGGATTTTTAATAATTTTTAATGATTTAATTAAGGCAAAAAGGTGATTTTTGATTAAGGTTGAATTAAAGTCCAGATTAAGGTCCAATTAAGGGGCCCTAATTATCTACGGTTGGAGACTGAATTCTAGAGAGTTTGAGGTATTATGGGTATTTTTCTGATTTAAAAGGATTTATTATATTTTTCTGAAATTTCTAAGGCTTAATTAGCGGGTAAATTAGGGTTTGCTAATTAAGTGTTTTAAAGAGTCCAGAAAATTCCTAGAAAATTCTAGAGGGTTCCAGATATCACTATATTTAAGTGTTTCAGATTTCAAGTCATTTGGGGCTCTACCCTGATTCCTGGAATTTTTTTTTAAGTTCACTAGACGATCATTAATTGTTGTCCTTAAGATGTCACTACGTTATATAGGAATGAAATGAAGTAACTAACCCTTAGGCACAACATAGAGGGTAAATGCAGCAAGTATAAAGACATCAAACCATGTCCTTAGATCTAGGAGAGCCTAGGCTATGTGCTTGTGCAACCTACACATGCAAGGACTACGAAAACACTAAGTAAAGAAGCCTAATGAAGTGATTAGTGAATGATTGGGACACAATCATTCACTAATCCTTCTCCTACATGAATTGCTCTTCATATACATAGCCTAGGTTTAAAATTTCATAAGGGGTGGACCTCCCAAAATTAAAGGATTTAAATAATATATAATCTTAAAATCATTTTTTAAAATACATAAATATTATAAATTATAATAATATAAATTTGAAAATAAGATAATTGAAAATACTTCAGTTCATAAGTATAGGAGGTCTACCAGCCATCAAGAGGTTTTAAAAAATAATTTTTATTTTTTTAAATAATCAATTATATTAATTAAATAATATTTAAATAACTAAATAACAAAGAAATACAGAAAACATTTAGAAAAGACAGAATCAGATACAGAAAATAATTTTAAATTAAAATTCATATTTTTCTGAAAAGAACGAGGTATTGTGCGTCAAAATCCGATTTAAAGCGAGGAAGTTATGAATTTTTGAAGTTTATTAGGTTTAAAGGTAATTTTAAAATAATTTAAAATAATTAATATTTGAAAATAACAATAATTTTAAAATAAATCAGATACAATAATATCTGGAATTTTTTTAAAATAAATTTCAAACAATAATAATTAAAATATTATAATAATATGAAATAATAAATATTAATATTATAGTGATATTAATATTAACATAATAATACCATTATTAAAAATAATAATAATATTATTAATTAACAATATTAATATAATAATATTAATAATAATAATAATTAATATTATAATAATAATAATAATCATAATAATAATATTATTAAAATAATAATATTATCAATTATAATATTAATATTATAATAATACTAATAATAATAATATTTAATATTATAATAATAAAAATATTAATCATAATAATATTATTATTAAAATAATAATATTATTAATGATAATATTAATATTATAATAATGATAATAATTAATATGATAATAATAAAAAATATTATTCATAATAATATTATTATTAAAATAATAATATTATTAATTATAATATTAATATTATAATAATATTAATAATGATAATAATTAATGTTATAATAATATAATAATATCATTATTAAAAATAATAATATTATTATTACTTATAACATTAATATTAATAAAATGATAATAATTAATATTATAATAATATAATAATATTATTATTGAAAATAATAATATTATTATTAATTATAACATTAATATTAATATAATAATAATCATGATAATTAATAATAATAATAATAATAATATTAAGATTTCAAAATAAATTTTAAATAATAACAATAATAATAATAATGACAATAATAATAATTATTATTATTATAATATATTATAATAATAATAATTATAGTATTATTATTATATTATAGTAATAATTATAATATCATTACTAATACATAATAATAATAACAATAATAATAGTAATAATAGAAATTAAAATAATAATAATAATAATTATTATTATAATAATTAAAACAATTAAAATGATAATAGTAATAATAACTAAAATAATTAAAAATAATTAAAATAATAATAATTAAAATAATAATTAAAATAACGATAATTAAAATAATAATAATAATAATAATAATAATAATAGTAATAATAATAATAATAATAATAATAATAATAATAATAACTAAAATAATTAAAATAATAATAATAATTATTATTATTATTATTATTAAAATAATATAAATAATATGGCAATAATAAAAATAATTATTTAAAAAAAAAATTTGGATTTTTTTATTATTATTAAATAATTATTTAAATAATATTATATTAAAAAAAGAATTTAAAATAATTAATTTTCATAAAAACGGCGACGGCGGCGCGACGGCGGGCCACGTGGCGGCCCGGGATTGGGTCCGCGGTCCTAGGCAATGATTGGAGAGAGGGGACCGCGGCGGCTGCTGGGTGGCCACGCGTCGAGCGAAGACTGGCTCCCGCGACCGCGGGCAATGATTGCTGGCATCATTGCCCAATCAAGGACCGTGGACGCGGTCTTGACTTAGCCACGTCGGCAAGCTTCGCCCGCCGTCTGATCTCCCGCGGTGATGAACTAGCGGTCTGGATCGAGCCGGACGAAGCAATAGGACGCGGATTCGATCCCCGCGGTGGCTTTGATCCGCGGCGCACCCAGATCTCAACCGTTGATCGCGAGATCAACGGTCGAGATCAACCCTTACTGTGTGAGAGACGAACCCGAGCCCTAATATGATAATCCGGCGATATCTTTCAATCGGGTGAACGAAATTGCATGAAATTTGAAACATATGTTCTATGGATGAAGAGCATTCATGTGGAATGGTTAGTTTTGATTAATACACACTGATTACAACGCTAATTAACTCTAAGTGTTCTAATTAGGGTTAGGGTTTTTACCTAATCCACACTGTGGATTCGGGAGATCTTGGGCTCTCTGAGCTTGTTGACTGTCCACGTATCTTTTCCTAGTTGAAGTCGAGCTATGGTATGCCTTGGATCGAACGGAAAGCGCCTTGGGAGGGATTTCGCCTCGGTTTGCCGGAAAGCTCACCGCCGGCGGGTGTTTGAAGGTGGATTTGAGTAGGGAAGGGTGGGAGAAGACCTAGGGAGCTCACCCTCGAGATCTCTTGGGTCGGGAGCCACTAGGTCGAGAGAAAGAGCCAAAAAGTCCCTATTCCAAACCCTAAAACATGTATTTAAAGCCCAAAGGGTGTTGATCTACGGCTAAGATTAAAAGGGGTGTCAAATAGGAGGGAAACCACCTTGATTTGGCCGTGGTTTGAGTTGGGGTTGATTAGGAATTGTTTTAAGGGCCTTAAAGGGTCTTAAATAGGTCATTTTGACCTATTGATAGCCTAGGTTGACCAAGTCAAGGGTTGACTTGGTCAACATAGTCAATTAGGTCAAGGGGGTCAGAGGTTGAGCCAAAGATTGGGCTTGAGTAGATTTGAATTTGATTTGGGTCGATTTAGACCCATTAGGGTCTATATGGGTCAACCTGGGTTGACCTGGTCAACCAGGTTGACCCAGGACCAAGACCTGGGCCCAATGGGTCAGGCTTGACCCACTGAGCCTAGTGGAGGGGGAAATAGGGCTTGGAGAGCCCTAGACTGAGCTTGGATTTGACTAGAGCTGGAATAGACCTATTAAGGCCTATTGGGTCAATTGGGTTGACCTGGTCAACCAGGTTGACCCAGGACCAAGACTTAGGCCCAATGGGTCAAGCCTGACCCACTGAGTCTAGTGGAGGAGAGAATAGGGCTTGGAGAGCCCTGGATTGAGTTTGTATTTGATTTGAACTAGTTTAGACCTCTATGGGCCTAATGGGTCAACCTGGGTTGACCTGGTCAACCAGGTTGACCCAGGGCCTAGGTCTGGGCTCAGCAGACTTGGCTTGACTCCCTGAACCCACTGGGCTGGGTTCCAGGGTCTAGCCTGGTCAAATTTGACCAGGTCAACCCTTTGACCTAGGTCTAGGGAGAAACAGGGTCAAAATAGGTTGAGTACCTTCTTATTAAAAAAAATCTTTCATAAAAGTCTTAGTAGACACCATGTTAGTCATAAGGAGCATAGGAGCTGATATTTAAGTAGTACAAGATTATATGGATGACATTCTTTTTATATCCATAAATGATGAACTATCTGAAAATTTTTCATAAATATTGAGTACTGAGTTTGAGATGAGCATGATGTGTAAGCTAACATATATTCTAAGGTTAAATGCTAAGAAATGAAATGATGGGGCCTTCTTGAGAAAAAATAAAGTATATTAAGGAAACCATTAGAAAGTTTGATATGAAAGGAAATAAGAGTATGAATAAACCCATGAGCCTAGCTGCCTAATTAGATAAGGATCCAAATGGAAAGCCAATTGACAAAAAAAAGTACAAAGAAATGATAGTCTTGTTACTTTATTTGACTAAAAAAGGGCTTAATATTATGTTTAGTGTTTGGTATGTGCTAGATTTTAGGCTGACCCTAAGGAATCCAACATGATTACTGTTAAGAGAATCATAAAATATCTTATAGGAATACTAAATCTAGGTATCTAGTATCCTAGGAATAATTTGACATGTGAATTAATAGAATACTCAGATTAAATTTTTATGTGTTATAAAGAGGATATAAAGAGCACTTCTAAGATTGGCTAGTTTATTAGACAATATTTAGTTTCCTGATCAAGTAAACAATCAAAATTAGTAGCCTTATCCAGTATAGAGGAAGATATATTATAATGTGAAGTTATGTTGCCCAAGTCTTATGGCTTAAGCAACAACTTCTTTATTTTCGGCTAGAAGTGGATATTATACCTATAATGTGTGATAATAGAAGTGTGTTAAGCATCATAAGAAATCTTAAACAATATTCTCACACTAAACATATTGAAATCAAACATCATTTTATTAGGGATCACAGGTCAGAAAGAGATATGGGCATTAAATTTATCGACATGCACAATCAATTGGCGGATATTTTTACAAAACCCTTATATTTTGAGAGATTTAGTGCATGTAGGACTAGAGTACGAATTATATATTTAAGTTCCTTGAAGGGTATGGGGTATAGTTGTGCTGGTCTGGGTATGCATTTGTTTATATATTTTATTTTAGAATGTTATATTTTTGTCATAGAGTGTTGTTTGGAAGAGTTATGCATTTGTTTAAGTGTTTATTCTATGTTAATTATTTCTTTGATTATTATTCATGCTTGTTAATGAATGTATTACTTTTGGTTATGAGTTTGGATTCATAGTTCACAGAAAGTCCTTATCAACAAAATTGAAACACCTTTTTTACACATTATACTGTATGAGTCACCTTCGTACTAAATGATACATGTAGATAGACATGAATTTCAAGATAAAATATTCTTTTTAGGGTGACATTTCATAATTGATCGTAATGTACGATCGATAATCATACATTATGATAACAATTAGTCCATATGATGTTCAAAGGCCAGTTATTATCTCTATATGATTTAATATTATAAATCATTATGTTTAAAGGATTATTTCATACTTTGTGATTTGACTTCCTTAAAACCATATAGATGCACATTGGGATAATAAAAAAAACAATGATCATTCTATATGTTGATGATCATACTATATGATATGACTGTTGACTATATATTTCCTAACAGGATGATTTGTCTTCGTACGATCATGTTGGATTATCAACATTATACTGAATGATATGTAAAATACTCAATATATAGGAGGGCGTTCAAAACATATATTCAACCATTCTATAAGAATTTCATACACCTAGACTCAAGTAACTAGATTATTTGCATGGCAAGCTAGCAACTCAAACTATATGGAAGCTATCACCTTCAATGAGATAAGAGATTTACAATAGATGATGATATTAAGGCTTATCTAAAATATGAGGAAGCTACAATAACTTACTCAATGGACATAAAATAAGAAGTCCTATCATATTAGGTATTAGGTCTACTTACCGACACTACAATCTGAAAGTTCGATAGGGATGTTAAGCCCTAGTGAACTAGTCCCGAGGCTAACCAAGAGGGGGGGGGGTGAATTGGTTAGTTAAAAATTTCACGATAACAATGAAAATCTTTTCGATACGTAGCAGCGGAAACACATAAACAAGAACTAAAACATCAACCACAGATATTCACCCAAGCAGTTAATATCAGAAAAGTAAAGTGCAAAACTGAATCAGAAAAGCAAACCAGATTTTATAGTGGTTCGGTCAACTTGACCTACGTCCCCTCCCCGGAGCCTCCCCTCCGGGTATTGCACTAAACAAAAAGTGTCTCTCCTTTTGCTCCCACAGCAAGGCGGATAAGCCTGTACAAACACCTCCTTTTCACCACACGGTGCGGCAGAGAACCCGACCTCCTTTTGCTTCCTCCTGAAGCAGGCAGAGAACCTTCGAACTCCTTTTGCTTCCACCTGAAGCGGGCAGAGAACCCCAGATCTTCTTGCTAACGATCCTCCCATGACGAACACCGACTAGACGAAAGTCGACGAGCGGAGAAGATGACTCTGATCCGTGCTCGGAGCAACCTTAGTGAATCCCTCACTAACTCCCCCTCACAAGATCTTCTCTCTCTCCCAACTCTCTCTCTCTCTCTAGGGTTTCTCAGGGAAGGAAGGCAGCAAAAGATTTTTCTTATTTTTGGAAAAAGTTCTTTTAAAAGAGGGCTTAAAATTTGCCCTAAATCTCAACTGGTCGGCCAAGATCGTCCAGGATGATCGATAGATCGTCCTGTACGATCAGTTCAAATTTAGCTGTTTCAGCCTGGACAATCTGGCTCTTCTGGACGATCAGTAGAAAAAATTGTTCATATCGTCCCGTACGATCCTGCGATCATCCGGGATGATTAGTACAAATTGAGGAAAATTGTCCAGAAGACAGTTCGGGTCGTCCAGAGAAATCTGTGCTGGACGACCAAAAAATGACTTGATCGTCCAGGACGATAGGGTCATCGTCCTGTACTATTAGTTCAAAAAGTGCCCAAATCATCCTGAACACAGTTCGGGACGTACAGCTGAAATGCACTAGACGATCATGATCGTCCGGGACGATCCTGCGATCGTCCAGGATGATATGATCGTATCAACCAAAAATAAATTGCTTTCCTTAATTACCAGATTAAATTAGGCATGATTGTACTGAATCGTCCGGGACGATACACGTATCGTCCGGGACGATCAGACCAAGTATCTAAAAATAAGAACTTGCCTAACTTGATCTGGCGGCTGAGAATTTCTGATTTGGGCATATCGTCCCGTATGATCCGGAGATCGTCCAGGACGATCTGCTTAATCAAACCCTCTTAACGTAGTCACCCTAATTAGGGTTTCTATTTTGGCTTGATCGTCCAGGATGATGTGAAAATCGTCCAGGACGATCTGAAAAAAATTTTAACAGAAACTCTAATTCACTCAATCTCTCTCCCTGAGTGTGTGTGTGCAAGGTTACTTAGCTAGGGAATCAGTTACATTACAATTGACTCAATAAAAAGAAAAATCATACATTTGACACACTTGGACCCGATCTTGAGTTGGCTTGAGTGGCTCGCGGTCTTTTGGGCCTAAAACAGATTAGCCAAGCAAAACACACTGGAAACATGTTTGTCATCATCAAAACCAGATTTGCAACAATCTCCCCCTTTTTGATGATGGCAAATATTGGTAAAGTAGTTTGAAAATAAAAGTAAACTAGGAGATCAAAACACAAACATTTTTTCAAATTTTCATTTAACAACTAAAACCATACAGGAAACATGACTCATAAAACAGAAATAGATATGACTACACAACTGTCTCCCCCTTTTGACATCACAAAAAGGAGGAGGAAAAACAGACCACGGAAATAAAACATGAATAGAATAACTACAAAATAGGAAAATCAAAATTTTTCCTTGATTTTAGATTCAAAAACCAATGACAGGACGATTGACAGCGCTGAAATCCTGAAAAGGTTGGAAATAATCAACTTTCGTAACTTCGACCCCGGGCACCTTATCGATGCAAACCTCTTTCAAAACAAAAATCCAATTCAGAAGAAAAGACATTAGATTTGAAAAGAGATCCTTTCAAGTCTCGTTCCAGAAAAATATCTGATATAGTAGTGTTACAATGTAAAAAATCAAAAATCGGGATTTTAAAAACACAAGCTTTTGAAAATATTAAGTGGCGCACAGATTTCTCTAAGACATTTAACAATTTGAAAGGGAAGAAAGCTTGGTTTGGGTCATTTTGTGCCTCTTTTTCAAATTGGTTGGCGCTTTGCGCATCTTTTGATTTTTGATACACTTTGTGTATCCAATTTGGCAATTTCTCATCTTTTCAGTTTTGAGCTCATTTAATGCCTCTTTTTCAAACTAGCTGGCGCACTGCGCATCTTTTATAAGCTTTCTCCTTTCATAATCATTAAAGAGTCTCAGATGTGAGATTATCTTCCAGACATAGGAGATGACTCTCCACAGTAAGGAAGAACGATTCACAAAACAAAAGCCATACAACATATGATAAATGCAATTACTTGGTTTAGAAAATCAAACTAATGACTCAAGACTTTGAAAACCACTATTGATATGAGGCAGATTACTGTAGAAAGATAAAATAATCTCAATTTCAAAAACTAACATTTTAATTTTGAAGAGGATTTTTATTCAAAAGAAACTATACCCTAGTAAAGGAGTTAGAGGAAGAGAAACAATTATGAATGTTTCTTCCCTTTAACAGATTCAGTGAAGTCAATCTCTGCTTACCAACTTCCAAACCAAAACAAGGTAAAAACTCCCAGTCAAAAATTCAGATCATCAGAGGTAGTGAGCGGTGATCAGATCTTGAAAAGCATAAAATAGTAAGTGCAAGATATGAACCAGTAAATAAATAAAAATAGGTAGAAAATCACAGCAAAGTAAATACTCAAATCAAACTAACAGTAAGGCTAACACAGAAATCAGCAACAACAACAACAACAACAACAACATCAAGCCTTTATCCCACTACGTGGGGTCGGCTACATGAATCCTTTTTCTCCATTGTGTCCTATTAGAAATCAGCAGAAGAAATAAAAATCAACTGAAAGCAAATAATCAAACCAAAACTAACTAACAGAAATCGTAATACCAAAACTAACTAACAAAAATCAAAATACCAATCAGAACAATCATAAATCAGCAGTCATCAGAATCAAGCATTTATATCAATCACTCCTAATCTGGTTCTTAAAATGCTGAATGAGTCAAAGGCCAGTGGTTTAGTGAATATGTCAGCCAGCTGATTTTCAGTTGCTACGTAATGTAGCTCAATGTCCCCTTTTGTAACATGGTCCCTAATGAAGTGATGCCTAATATCAATGTGTTTGGTCCTAGAATGTTGGATTCGAATCTTAGAGATACAGATGGCACTAGTATTATCACACAGAACAGAAATTGTGCCAACAGGTACTCCTAAATCCAAGACTTGTTGCTTCAACCAAAGAACTTGGGCCACACAACTCCCTAAGGTAATGTACTCAGCTTCAGCAGTGGAAAGTGCAACTGAGTTCTATTTTCTACTAGACCAGGAGACTAACGACTGTCCTATGAATTGACAAGTCCCAGAAGTACTCTTCCTATCCACCCTACACCCCGCAAAATCAGAATCAGAATATCTAATGATCTCAAAAGAGGTGCTGTGCCTAGGGTACCAAATTCCTAGGTTTGGGGTTCCTAAAAGATATCTAAGAATTCTCTTAACAGCAGTCAGGTGGGACTCTTTAGGATCAGCCTGAAACCTAGCACAAAGACAGAAACTAAACATGATATCAGGTCGGCTAGCAGTCAGGTAAAGCAGTGAACCCATTATCCTTCTATACTTCTTCTGATCAACAGATTTTTCATTTGAATCCTTATCTAACTGAACTGAGGAGGGCATGGGAGTATTGATTGGCTTGGCTTTGTCCATTTCATATTTCTTCAAAATGTCCTTAGTGTATTTTGATTGACTGAGAAAGGTTCAATCATCCGTTTGCCTTATGCTAAACCCCAAAAAGTAGGACAATTCTCCCATCATACTCATCTCAAACTCCTTACTCATTATTTTAGAAAACTCTTCACATAAATATTTATCAGAAGATCCAAAAATTATGTCATCAACATAGATCTGGACAATGAGTAAGTCATCTCCTAATCTCCTCAGAAAAAGGGTGGTGTCTACGCTCCCCTTAACAAACTCTCTTTCTAACAGAAATGTGCTAAGCCTCTCATACCAAGCTCTGGGTGCCTGTTTCAATCCATATAAGGCCTTTTTTAATTTATAGACATGACTTGGATATTTGGAACTCTCAAAACCTGGGGGTTGTTCTACAAAAACATCTTCTTTAATTACCCCATTTAAAAAGGCACTCTTAACATCCATTTGAAACAGCTTAAATCCCTTATAACAGGCAAAGGCTAGTAGCACTCTAATGGCTTCCAATCTAGCTACAGGGGCAAAAGTCTCCTCAAAATCAATCCCTTCTATCTGATTATACCCCTTAGCCACCAATCTTGCCTTATTTCTCACCACCACACCAGAATCATTCGTCTTATTCTTAAAGACCCACTTGGTTCCCACAATACTTTGATTTTTAGGTCTTTCTACTAACTCCCAAACATCATTCCTTATAAATTGATTCAATTCTTCCTGCATAGCTAAAATCCAAAATTCATCCGACAAGGCTTGATTGATGTTGGTGGGTTCAGTCATTGAGATAAAGGCAGAATGGTTTACTTCCTTCCTAAGTCCATGCCTAGTCCTAACACCTTCAGAAGGGTTTCCTAAGATCAGTTCTTTAGGATGACTCGAAGAATATCTCCAATCTCTAGGAAACTCGGTTTGAGGTTCTACCCTTTCCTCCAAATTTGTATTACCAACTCCTTGGGTAACCTCAATAATCTCTTCATCTTCAACTTCAGATCTAGACTCCTTAGGATCAGATTCATCAAACACTACATGGGTTGTTTCCTCCACCACCAAAGTCCTCCTATTATACACCCTAAAGGATTTCCCAACACTTGAATATCCTAAGAACACTCCTTCATCAGATTTGGGGTCAAATTTTCCTAAGGGTGACTTCCCATTATTCAGAATGAAAACCTTACAGCCAAAGACATGGAGGTGGGACAGATTTGGAGTTCTACCCTTAATGATCTCGTAAGGTGTCTTATTCAATTTGACTCTCACATTCACCCTATTCAGCACATAACAGGCAGTGTTCACCGCTTCAGCCCAAAAGTATTTTGGAAGTGAATACTCGGCAAGCATGGCTCTAAAGGCTTCCACTAAGGTCCTGTTCTTCCTTTCAGCTACCCCGTTCTGCTGAGGGGTCTTAGGAGCTGAAACATTGTGACTAATCCCATGATTCTCACAGAAATTTCCAAATCTTTCATTTTCAAACTCCCCTCCGTGATCACTATGGATGGTAATAATCTCACATCCTAACTTCTTCTGATTCCAAGTAGAGAAGGATCTAAACTAATCAAATGACTCAGATTTATGTGACAAAAACTTAACCTAAGTGAACCTCGAATAATCATCTACAATCACAAAACCATAGACTCTCCCCCCTAAGCTGGCAGTGCTAATGGGTCCAAAGAGGTCCATGTGAAGAACTTCTAAAGGTCTAGAGGTGCTAATGTCCTTAACAGAGTGAAAAGAGGACTGGACTTGCTTCCCCAACTGACAGGCATCGCACAGGTGATCCTTAGTGAACTTAAGCTTGGGCACACCTCTAACTAAGTCCTTTTGGGTGACTCTCCTAAGGGTTTTCATACTGGCATGACACAATCTCCTATGCCATAACCAAGACTCATCAGCAGCAGTTTTTAAGCAAATTAAATTATCAAATTTAATGCTACTTACATCCAGCTTGTAGACGTTGTTGATCCTTTGCCCCTGCAAAATAACTTCATCATTTAAGCTTAAAATGCAGCCAGTGGGCAGGAATTTGATGCTGTATCCCTTGTCACAGAGTTGACTGATGCTCAGCAAGTTGTGTTTCAGTCCATCTACAAGAAAAAAATTATCAATCATAAAATTCTTTGAATCACCAATTATACCTGAGCCTACCACCTTCCTGGTGATGTTATCTCCAAGTGTAACCTTGCCTCCAGCTCTGGCCTCCAGCGAAATGAACTGATTTGCATCTCCAGCCATATGTCTAAAACATCCGCTGTCTAGGTACCACATGCTCTCACGAGGTCTTATGTGAGAGCACACCTACAAAAGTATCAAACGTAAGTCTTAGGAACCCAAACAAGTTTGGGTTCCTTCTTATGAAAAGAAGAATGCAATGCATGCGTGCTGTGCTGTGAAACAGGCAGTTTGGGTTTCCACACCCAATGTGTACTACGGTGAACAGTGCAGGTGTGGGAAATATGTCCTAACATGCCACATGAAAAACATCTAACACCAGGAAAAGGGTTAACTAATCAACGTGGATAGTAATGCCTCTTCCTAGATGTATATGAAACATGCTTTGAAGAACTTGCAACAGATTTTTCAAAAGGTGGTGGTGCATAAAACTGTTCAAAAGTAGGCGGTGTTTTGTTCTTTTCAAAAGCACTGATTTTCACTTTCAAAAACTCATTTTCTTTCTTTAAACTTGCAATTTCAAATTTTAAGGTTCCATTGCTACTTTCTACTTCACATGCTATTATATCTAACTCTTTAAAAGCTCTTTCTAAGTCCACATGCGTAGTTTTCAATGAATCATGCTCAGACACTAAATCAGAATATTTTTTATTTAACTCATCGAATTCATCAAGCAAAGACATGTGATTGGAATCAAGTGTGGAATGATCTTTAACTACAGAATCATGCTCTTTTTGTAAAGTTAAGTAATCTAATTTCAAACTAGCATGAGTTTTCTTAAGTTTCTTATAGGATGTATAAATTTTTTCAGAAACTTCAAATAATTGATCGTAAGTAAGCTCACATACATCTTCCTGGTCCGACTGACCAGGGTGATCATCAGCCATCAGACATAAGTTTGTTTCCTCCTCTTCAGCTTCAGTCTCAGAAGAGTCGGATGCAGAGTCTGCCCAGAACACCTTCTGAATCTGCTTCTTGTCCTTTCTGAACTTTGGTTTCTCCTCACCCTTCTCCTTGCTTGGGTGAGCTTTAAGTGTAGGACAATCAGCCTTAATGTGTCCAGGCTTCCTGCATTCAAAACAAACAGATTCAGATGAACCCTTAAAATTTTTATTGGACTTACCCTTGTTCCACTTCTAATAGTTCTTATGTTTCTTCCTTAGAAAGCTTTTGAATTGCCTTGTGATTAAGGCAACATCATCGCTATCAGACCCGAAAGTGCTAGCATCTGAATCCTTGGCCTTTAGTGCCACTGTCTTCTCTTTCTTGCATTCACCTGCATCAAGTTGCCTTTGGTTCACCCCTTGCTCGTAAGCAATGAGTGAACCAAGTAAGCTGTCAATAGAGTAAGTATTTAAATCTTTAGATTCAGTAATAGCAGTAATCTTAGCATCATAAGAAGCAGGCAAACACCTAGGAATTTTGTTCACTTTTTCGTAGTTAGTAAGTTCTCTACCTAGAGGATGCAAAGAGGTAACAATCTGAGTGAACCTTGTGTACATTTCTGAAATAGTCTCACTAGGTTTCATGTGAAAAAGTTTGTAATAATGTAACAAGATGTTTAACCTAGACTGTTTGACTTCATTTGTACCTTCGTATGTTATGCATAATCTATCCCAGATTTCCTTTCCCATTGTACAAGTAGAAACAGGCATATAGTCTTCAGATTTTAAAGCACAAAAGAAACAGTTCAAGCATTTTGCATTTAACTGTGCTAAATCACGATCATCAAACATCCAATCAGCAAAAGGCAGTTTAGTTTTTACATTGTTAATCAATCTAAAAGGTGGTTCGTATCCGTCCTTAACTAACATCCACATGCGATAATCAATAGATTGCAGAAAAGTAGACATGCGTGTTTTCCAAAAATCAAAAGGAATATTATCAAACAACGGTGGTCTTGTAATAGAATATCCTTCAGCAGTATTACGATTGTTACAGTTAGCCATGGATCAAATTCGAAAGTTTTTAAACCTAAATTTTGAATCCCGCTCTGATACCACTTGAAAGTTCGATAGGGATGTTAAGCCCTAGTGAACTAGTCCCGAGGCTAACCAAGAGAGGGGGGGTGAATTGGTTATTTAAAAATTTCACGATAACAGTAAAAATCATTTCGATACGTAGCAGCGGAAACACATAAACAAGAATGAAAAGATCAACCACAGATATTCACCCAAGCAGTTAATATCAGAAAAGTAAAGTGCAAAACTGAATCAGAAAAGCAAACCAGATTTTATAGTGGTTCGGTCAACTTGACCTACGTCCACTCCCCGGAGCCTCCCCTCCGGGTATTGCACTAAACAAAAAGTGTCTCTATTTTTGCTCCCACAGCAAGGCGGAGAAGCCTGTACAAACACCTCCTTTTCACCACACGGTGAGGCAGAGAACCCGACCTCCTTTCGCTTCCTCCTGAAGTAGGCAGAGAACCTTTGAACTTCTTTTGGTTCCACCTGAAGAAGGCAGAGAACCCCGGATCTTCTTGCGAATGATCCTCCCACGACGAACACCGACTAGATGAAAGACGATGAGCGGAGAAGACGACTCTGATCCGTGCTCGGAGCAACCTTAGTGAATCCCTCACTAACTCCCCCTCACAAGATCTTCTCTCTCTCTCCCAACTCACTCTCTCTCTAGGGTTTCTTAGGGAAGGAAGGCAGCAAAAGATTTTTCTTATTTTTGGAAAAAGTTCTTTTAAAGGAGGGTTAAAATTTGCCCTAAATCTCAACTGGTCGGCCAAGATCGTCCAGGACGATCGATAGATCGTCCTGTATGATCATTTCAAATTCAGCTGTTTCAGCCTGGATGATCTAGCTCTTCTAGACGATCAGTAGAAAAAATTGTTCATATCGTCCCGTACGATCCTGCGATCGTCCGGGACGATTAGTGCAAATTGAGGAAAATCGTCCAGAAGACAGTTTGGGTCGTCCAGAGAAATCTGTGCTGGACGACCAAAAAATGACTTGATCGTCCAAGACGATAGGGTCATCATCCTGTACGATTAGTTCAAAAAGTGCCCAAATCATCCTGAACACAATTCGGGACGTACAGCTGAAATACACTAGACGATCATGATCGTCCGGGACAATCCTGCGATCATCCAGTACGATATGATCATATCAACCAAAAATAAATTACTTTCCTTAATTACCAGATTAAATTAGGCATGATTGTACTGAATCATCCGGGATGATACACGTATCGTCCGGGACGATTAGACCAAGTTTCTAAAAATAAGAACTTGCCTAACTTGATCTGGCGGCTGAGAATTTCTGATTTGGGCATATCGTCCCATACGATCCGGAGATCGTCCAGGACGATCTGCTTAATCAGACCCTCTTAACTTAGTCGCCCTAATTAGGGTTTCTATTTTGGCTAGATCGTCCAGGACGTTGTGAAAATCGTACAGGACGATCTGAACAAAATTTTAACAGAAACTCTAATTCACTCAATTTCTCTCCCTGAGTGTGTGTGTGCAAGGTTACTTAGCTAGGGAATCAGTTACATTACAATTGACTCAATAAAAAAAAAATCATACATTTGACACACTTGGACCCGATCTTGAGTTGGCTTGAGTGGCTCGTGGTCTTTTGTGCCTGAAACAGATTAGCCAAGCAAAACACACTGGAAACATGTTTGTCATCATCAAAACCAGATTTGCAACACAATCCAACTCTTTTTCTCATTAGCCTTTCCCTATCACTCAAAATTCCTGATAGAATTATTTTCAAGCATTAAGATTAGCAATAGTAGGATTTGTGTGAAATCCCTTATCTGTATAAGACATGTTATTACTAACACTAATCTCTATGATCACCTATACATATTCAACAATGGAGTCAAACCACATGATTTTTCCGTTGCCTTAAGTTATAATTCGGTAGATGTCAATATAATCCTTAAGAATAGTCCACTCAATCATCATTAGTCCTTAGTTAGCAGTATTGTATTGAATGCACATGTTATATAACACATCATTCAATATAGTTTTATCCATAAATCTTGAGATAGGATAAACATCACTCACCTTCTCTCCATAGTCACCTATGATTATATTTTTGGCAAACAATTTATCGCTTTGAATATAGAAATTTTCCATATGAAAAATTTGACCAAATTAACAGTCCTTGAGCAAACCAAAATAAAAAGCTAGCACTGGAACACCTAATTATCTACATTCCAGTTGCTAAGTGCAATTCTCACTCATTCATAAAAACTTTCCGCCACCACCACCACTACCAAATCAAGGTTCTTCTAGCCACTATATATTTTTATGTGTGTTTTTAGTGTATTTCCTCCTTCCTTTTTGAGATGTTAAAATGGGGAGAAGTTTGTTTGCTTGTTTGTTTATTTTTTTGTGATTGGTTTTCTTTTCATATTTTTGTTATGAATTTTTTGGTGCTTATACTCTTCTTTATCATTAATTTAAATGACTAAAAAATAATAAAAATGTTTTTTTGTATTTCATAGCATAGCTATACTTTTGCCTTATATTAAATTTCTTTGAAGCATATAATCAGGGGGAGATAATTAACCTTCGATCAACTCTACAATTTTAGATCAAGCAAAAATGTTTGCTAACATAAAAAAGGGGGAGATTATTGGATCTCATAAGCCCGATGTACCCTAAGTTTTTTATGATAACAAACATTGTTGGTTATGCTAATCAATATTCAAGCCTTATGTGCAAGTTATCCATTATACTGATATCTTAGGTGAAGATAAAAGATAGAAAAATAATCAAATACGAAGAATAAGAAGCTTAAAAATTGAAATAATAGATGTAGTGTGCTTATTTATTTTGTTTCATTTATTTGAGATGTTGTATGTAACTTGTGCAAAATGGTCATATCACCAAGCACAAAGTCATAGAAAACAATTAGAGTACTAAGAATTGAAACTAAAGTTACTTGATTTTTTGAAAACATTATATTATACGATTACAATGTATTGTTTAATTATTTATGAAATAGTTAATAAATCAAGTAATTTTAATTAAAATGAAAAATAGGAATAATAAAAAATCACTAATCAATATACATTATTTACATCATACATTACGATCAACTATTCTAATAATTAAACTTTTTTTTATTTTTCATAAATAGGCTAAATTGAATTTAAGCTATTCATAGTACATGATGTATATTATACCATATTAATATTTATATGTCTTGAAAATTTGGGATCCAAAAATATGGATATCAAATCAAATTAAATAACTTAGAGATTTACATAATACGATGTATATTATACAATATGAATAAAAAGGGAATAACTTTGTCTAATTCTCGATTAGATAGGATGAAATGTACATCAATTGAACTAATCGTATCGTATGATCATGATCAGATAATATGATTAAATAGAGTTGGATTTTGTAGATTTTTTTAAGAGTGATTTGATAATAATGGATAATCTAAATTTATATTATATAATCTATAATGATAATTAGAACATTGGTATTTTCATGTAAATACCAACTCCTTTATTTTAAGGGATGTGTTATTTTTCAACAAGAGGCTATAGAGCTTGCATTGTGAGGAAGAGGGTGATTCATTTTTTGTGAGCCTAGGAAAAATAGTTGGGAGGAGAACGTGAGTTTGAGATAAAGGCTCTTGGGGTTTCTTGAGGAGTGTGTGAGCGAATTCACATGGTTAATTCTTTGTTATGCACTTGGTTCCTTTGGGTTGTAATTTATGGAGCTTTGAGTTTGGACCTCTTATGAGTCTTTGTTGAGTGGTTGGATTGAGTCTAGCTTAAGAGGCTAAGGAGGCATTTTCTTTATGTATATGTTTGTGGGAGGCATTTTTATTGTGTTGTGAAGTAGAAGGAGGGAGTCTTATGATTTTTGGGGAGAGAGAAGCTATGTAAATGTCATTCTCCACCTAAGATTATAAAGGGGATTCTTTGCCATGATGGGTGCAAAAGGAGTGTTTTTAGTAAAATTCCAAAAGAGTTGCTTGGAGAGTGGATGTAAGTAAGAGGAACAGACTACTATAAAAATCCAACTTGCATCCTTTTTCTTTCTACTTATTTCTTACAAATTTTAATTTGTTACTTAGAACTACTTCTAGTTGTAATTTAAATTTATTTCAAAAAAATCTATTTTGTGTAAGATTGAAAGTTTTACATTAAAGTATCTAGTTATGTTTTATTATTCTCAAAGTTTTTATGTATTAAAAATATATAAAATAAAAATTTTTAAAATTAATTATTTAGATTAGTTCCACTATAATAATTATTATAATTTAGCAAAGTTCTAAATCCTCACCCCCCCCCCTCCCAAAAAAAAAAAAAACTTGGTATTGCTTGGTTACTTTCGAACTTCCCCAATACTTATAATACCTTTTATTATTTATGTAGCAATGCTAGATTAGTCAGAAGGATCTTTACTAACCCAGTCAATGAACAAGGAAAAATAAATGCCTCATTTTTTAGCCAAAGATTTGAACTAGCAGAAAGAAATGTTCTTTTATCTAAAAATATTATTTGGCATTAATTTTTTTGTCCAAAAATTAAGATTTTAAATGTAGACTCACTAAATTAGTTTAATTTCTTGAGCAAAATTGTTCAACTATGTAATGACTAAATCCTGATTAGCAAGACATCTAGCAAGATAAACACTAATTTTACTTCAATTTTACATTACTTTAGTCCCTCAAATGAAAGGAAATGCTTTAGCTAACATCCTTATCCCCCATTTGATATTAGCTAATTCTCCATAAAATAACAACTTTCCTAATGAGCATGTGTTGACTATATAAAAAAATGGAAATTATATTTTGATAGTCCTTCAATCAAATTTGAAACTTCTAATAAATTATCTTTAATTATAGTTGGAATTGGGTTAATATTCATTACTCATATTGGGGGAATTATATAATATTTTTACATTTTAATAAGTCCATCAACTAATAATAACATAGAGTACAAAGCATTTATTGTCAACTTAGATTAAGCCATTCAAAAGAGAATTAAGAGAAATAGAATCTATGATATAGTAATATCAATAATGTCAATACTGTATTCCACTACTTGGTGTTAGCTACATGAATCCTTTTTCTCCAATGTGTCCCAATAAGTTTTAAATTCTCATTTAAATCTAATAAAAAAGGCTATTTCTAATATTTTCTAAACAATTCTTTTAGGTTTACATGTACCCTTCTTAACATAGGCTAATTCTATTACATCTATCCTCTTAACTTGGTCATAAGAAGGCTAATGTTTTATTTGTTCAAGCCATTGATGAGGACAAAATAGATTATAAAATGATATTTATAAGAGAAAAAATAATATTACAAATTGAATTTATTGTTGGAAAAATGATTGTTAATCCTATGCTTTTATGTAGGAAATAAATTAAATTCATAAAAATTAAAGGAAAACCACAGATTAAGCACCATAGTGATTGTTAGAGAGTTTAGCATCGAGATGCTACCCATTGAGCTTTACTATTAAAAATGTATAATTATTCGAAGGTAGTGAGTGTAGGAATATTTGGAAAAACTAACAACTTTAGTATTGAAATTGAATATTTAGTTGAAGGTTTAAAATATAGCTTGTTAAGCATTAGCCAACTGTAGGACAATGGTTTTAATACAAAATTTCTTTCTAACAAATACTTATCATGTTTAATGGAAAATTTCTTTCTAACAAATACTTATCATTTTTAATGGAAAAAATATTTTAGAAGGAATGTGAATTAAGAATGTTTTTTGCTTGATTTGAACTTTTTTTTTACAAATCATGTGATATTTATTAATTAAAAACTAATGTTGATGAGTCATTGTTATAACATAGAAGGTTATGTCACACTAACATGAAAATACCTAGAAAAATTACACAACTTGACTTAGTCAGAGGCATTTCGAAATTAGAATTCTCTAAAAGATCATCTCTACAATGCATGCAAACTAAGAAAATAATAAAAATCAACTTTTCACTCTATGTAAGATATTGTAACCATGAGTACTTTGGAACTTCTTCATATAAACTTATTTGGACCTATTAATACATTAAGCTTATGGATTAGTTATTATAGATGATTATTAAAAATTTACCAAGATAAAGTTTTTGGGAAGTAAAAGTGACACTTTTGAAGATTTTAAAAAGTTTTTTATTTTGATTTCATGAAAGACTAGATGTTAAATTTATTTAATTCATAGTGAGAATAAGGATTATTTTTAAAATGATAAGCTTGAATTATTCGATCAAGTGTCAGGATTAGGGCATAATTTGTCGCAAATCTGGGCCCAAGTACAGTGATTTTTATGATAACAAATATTACTATTTCTTTACTACTGCTATTCTTGCAGATCTTTTTTTGTTTGCCCTGCTCACTAACCTTTTAGATCCACAAGTTTACTTGGAATGTCAATCAGCTTAAGATTAGATACATTAGGATTAAGTTAGTTTGTAATTTCTACTCTAATGCATCTTTTACCTTTTCTTCAGTCAAATGTACTATGACGAATCCTGAAGCTAAGTAACCTTACACACACTTAGGGGGAGAAATTTGATGAATTAGAGAGTTATATATTTTTTGATCATATCATACAGGATGATTCTAAATCATCCTGGATGATCATATAAAACTAGAAACCATAATTAGGGTATCCCTGATTATTAAGTTTGCTTAACTAATTATCCTGGATAATTTATATCATACAGGATGATCAGTACATATTAAAACAAATAGCCGCAAACCATAATTTAGGTAAGATTTCATAAATCAAAATTTGTTCTTATCATACACGATGGTCCATATCATCCTGGATGATTCATGACAATCATGCCTAAAATAATTCCTTAATTAGGGGATTAATTATAGTTAAAATTATAAATTAAATCATAGAGGACGATCGGAGGCAATCGTACTATATAATCTGAGCACTGCATGGTACGATAATTAATCATTACCCATCGTATAGGATAAAAACTTTAACTTTTTTAACTAATCATCCTGGATGATACCTCTACTTCATACGGGATGACCCGTCTACTACATGGGACGATAATTAATCATCATGCATCATACTGGATGAATTGTGTGCTACATGGGATGATAATTAATCGCCAGCCATCATACTAGATGATCAATAGTCACTCATGAACTAATCGTCTAGGATGATCGAAAGATCATACAAGATGATTTATTTGAAAACTTAAACTGATCGTACATAGCTGTTGCAAATCTGGTTTCAAATAGTACAACTTTGATGATGACAAACATGTTTGTATTCTATTTTTCTTGGCTAACCCATTTCAGGTACAAAATATCAAAAGCAACTCAAGCCAACTCAAGATTGGGTCTAAGTGTGTCTAAATGTACTATTTTTTTCTTGAGTCAATTGTAATGTAACTGATCACCTAGCTAGGTAACCTTGCACACACACACTCAGGGGGAGAGCTTGAGTGGATTAGAGTTTCTATTTAATATTTGTTCAGATCTTCCTGGACGATATTCATATCATCCTGGACGATCAAGTGAAAATAGAAACCCTAATTAGGGCAACCTAGTTAAGTGTGTCTGATTAAGCCGATCGTCTAGGATGATCCATTCATAGTATGGGACAATAAGCTCAAATTAGAAATTCTCAGCTGCCAGATCAAGTTAGACAAGTTTTATTTTTAGTGATTTGATCTGATCGTCCTGGACGATACGTGTATCATCCTGGACAATCCAGTACAATCATGCCTAAATTAGTCTGGTGATTAAGGAAAGTAATTAATATTTAATTGATACGATCACATCATCCAGGATAATTGCAAGATCATCCAGGATAATCATGATCATCTAATGTGATTCAGCTGTACGTCCAGAGTGGTGTTCAGGTCGATTTTGGCACTTCTTGTTCTAATCGTACAGGATGATATCAGTATCGTCTTGGATGATCAAGTCATTTTTGGATCATCCAGCACAAGTTCCTCTGGATGACCAGAGCAGTCTTCTAGACAAAATTCTTGAATTTAAACTAATCATCCCGAACGATCGCAGAATCATATGGGACGATCTGATCAACTTTCTCTACTGATCGTCCAGGCTGAAATAGGTGATTTTGAACTAATCGTACAAGATGATATTTCGATCGTCCTTGATGATATAGGCCTACCAGTTGAGATTTAGGGTAAATTTTGAGCCCTCCTATAAAAGATCTTTTTCTTCCAACAAAAAAACTCTTTTGCCACTTTCCTTTCCAGAGAAACCTTGAGAGAGAGTGAGTGCTTGGGAGAGAGAGAGAGGATCTTGTGAGGGGGAGTTTGTGAGGGATTCACAAAGGTTGCTCCGCTCCAAGCAAGGATCAGAGTCATCTTCTCTGTTCTACATCTCTCATCTTGTCGTGTTCTTTGTGGGAGGATCATTCACAAGAAGATCCGGGTTCTCTGCCCTCTTCAGGAGGAAGCGGTATGAGTTTGGGTTCTCTGCCCACTTCAGGAGGAAGCAAAAGGAGTTTAGGTTCTCTGCCTGATTCAGGAGGAAGCGAAAGGAGTTCATGTTCTTTGCTTCACCGAGTTGGTGGAAAGGAGTTTTATACAGGCTTCTCCGCCTTGTTATGGGAGCAAAAGGAGATTCACTTTTGTGTTAGTGCAATACCCAGAGGAGAGGCTCCGGGGAGTGGACGTAGGTCAAGTTGACCAAACCATTATAAAATCTGGTGTGTTCTTTCTGATTATTTTCTACACTTTATTTTTCTATTATTATTTGCTTGGTTGAAATCTGTGATTGATCTTTTCTCTTGTGTGTTTTTTTGTTTCTGCTACAAATCATTAAAAAGATTGTTCCTGTTGCTCTCAAATTTTTAAATAATAAATTCATCCCCCCTCTTGGTTAGCCTCGGGACTAGTTCATTAAGGCTTATAATTCCTATCAAACTTTTAAGTGGTATTAGAGAGGGATTCAAAAATTTAAGTTTAAAAACTTTTGAATTTAATCCATGGCTAACTTTGGTAATCATAATACTATTGAAGGTTATTCAATTACACGACCACCATTATTTGATAACATACCTTTTGATTTTTAGAAAACTCGTATGTCCACTTTTCTTCAATCAATTGATTATCGCATGTGGATGCTTGTTAAGGATGGCTATGAGCCACCTTTTAGAATGATTAACAATGTTAAAACTGAACTGCCTTTCACTGATTGGACTTTTGATGATCTTGACTTAGCCCAACTGAATGCCAAATGTTTGAACTATTTTTTCTGTGCCTTAAAATCTGATGATTACATGCGTGTATCTACGTGTATAATTGGCAAAGAAATTTGGGATAGATTGTGCATCACTTATGATGGTACAACTTAAGTCAAACAGTCTAGGTTAAATATATTGCTTCATGACTATGAACTTTTTTACATGAAACCTACTGAATCTATTTCTAAAATGTATATGAGGTTCACTCAAATTTTTACTTCTTTGTATGCCTTAGGAAGAGAACTTACAAACTATGAAAGAGTGAACAAAATTCTTAGATGTTTGCCTTCTTCGTATGATGCTAAGATAATTGCAATCACAGAATCTAAAGATTTGAATACTTACTCTATCAATAGCTTACTTGGATCACTCATTTCTTACGAGCAAGGGGTGAACCAATGACAACTTGATGTAGGTAAAAAGAAGAAGGAGAAAACAGTGGCACTGAAGGCCAACGATAGTGATACTAGTACTTCCAGGTTTGATAGCGATGATGTTGCCTTAATCACTAGGCAATTCAAAAGCTTTCTAAGGAAGAAACACAGGAACTTTAAGAAGTGGAACAAGGGTAAGTCCAGCAAGAATTTTAAAGGTTCATCTAACACTATTTATTTTGAATGCAGGAAGCCTGGACAGATTAAGGCTGATTGTACTACACTTAAAGCTCACCCAAGCAAGGAGGAGGGTGAGGAGAAACACAAGTTTCGGAAGGATAAGAAGCGAATTCAGAAGGCATTCTGGGCAGATTCTGCATCTGACTCCTCTGAGATGGAAGCTGAGGAGGAGACTACAAATTTGTGTCTGATGGCTAATGATCATCCTGAACAGTCTGATCAAGAAGAGGTATATGAGTTTACTTACGAGCAATTATTTGAAGTATCTGAAAGAATTCATACATCGTATAGGAAGCTCAGGAAAACTCATGCTAGCCTGAAACTAGAACTTCTAAATTTACAAAAAGAGCATAAATTTTAATTAAAGATCATTCTACTGTTGATTGCAATCACATGTCTTTACTTAATGAATTTGATGAGCTGAATAAAAAGCATTCTGATTTAATTGTTGAACATGATTTACTAAAAACCTCACATGTTGATTTAGAGAAAGCTTTCAAAGAATTAGATAATCTGGCATGTGAAAGAGAGTAGTAATGGAGCATTGAAATTTGAAATTATAAGTCTTAACAAGGAGAATGAATTTTTGAAAGTTAAAATTAGTGCTTTTTAGAAAAATGAAACACCTCCTGCTTCTACACAGTTTTATGCACCTCCACCTTTTGAAGAATCTGTTACAAAATCATCAAAGCATGTTTCATACAAACCTGGGAAGAGGCACTATCAACCACATAGATTAGTTAACCCTTTTTCTGGTGTTAGATATTTTTCTTGTGGCATGTTAGGACACATCTCTCACACCTATATTGTTCATCATAGTACGCATTGGGTGTGGCGGCCCAAATTGCCTATTTCACAGCACAGCACACATGTATTACATTCTTCTTTTCATAAGAAGGAACCCAAAGCTGTTTGGGTTCCTAAATTTGACGTTTGATGATTTTGTAGGTGTGCTCTCACACAAGTCCTCATGAGAATATGTTGTACCTGGACAGCGGATGTTCAAGACACATGACTAGAGATGTAAATTAGTTCATTTTACTGGAAGCCAGGGCTAGAGGTAAGGTTACACTAGGAGATAACACCACCAGGAGGGCGGTAGGCTCATGTATAATTGGTAATTCAAAGAATTTCATGATTGATAATGTTTTGCTTGTAGATGGACTAAAACACAACATGTTGAGCATCAATCAGCTCTGTGACAAAGGATATAACATCAAATTCCTGCCCACTTACTTCATAATAAGCTTAAATGATAAAATTATTTTGCAGGGACAAAGGATCAATAATGTCTACATACTTGATGTAAGTTGCTTTAAAGCTGATGTTTCAATTTGCTTAAAAATTGCTGTGAAGAGTCTTTGTTGCGGCATAGGAGATTTTGTCATGCCAAATGAAAACCCTTAGGAGAGTCACCCAAAAGGACTTAGTTAGAGGTGCCCCCAAGCTTAAGTTCACTAAGGACCACCTGTGTGATGCCTGTTAATTAGAGAAGCAAGTCCAGTCCTCTTTTCACTCTGTTAAGGATATTAGCACCTCTAGAGCTTTAGAAGTCCTTCACATGGATCTCTTTGGACCCATTAGCACTGCCAGCTTAGGGGGGAAAGTCTATGGTTTTGTTATTATTGATGATTACTCGAGGTTCACTTGGATTAAATTTCTGTCACATAAATCTGAGTCATTTGATGAGTTTAAGTCCTTCTCCACTTGGATTCAGAGGAAGTTAGGTTATGAGATCTTGACTATTCATAGTGATCATGGTGGAGAGTTTAAAAATGTGAAGTTTAGAACTTTCTGTGAGGAGCAAGGGATTAGTCACAACTTTTCAGCTCCTTGGACCCCTCAGTAGAACGGGGTAGCTAAAAGGAAGAACAAGACCTTAGTGGAAGCCGCTAGAGCCATGCTTGTTGAGTATTCACTTTCAAAATACTTTTGGGCTGAAGCGGTGAACACTACCTATTATGTGCTGAATAGGGTGAATGTTAGATCCAATCTGAACAAGACACCTTATGAGATCATTAAGGGTAGAACTCTAAACTTGTACCACCTCCATGTCAACGGGAAATCATCCTTAGGAAAGTTTAACCCAAAATCTGATGAAGGAGTGTTCCTAGACTATTTTAGTGTGGGGAAATTCTTTAGGGTGTTTAATAAGAGGACTTTGGTGGTAGAAGAGATAACTCATGTGGTGTTTGATGAATCTGATCCTAAAGTGACTAGAGTTGAGGAAGAAGAAGAGGTAGGGAAGATTACCCAAGGGGTTAAAAATGTAAATCTGGAGGAAAGGGTAGAACCTCAAACCACTTTGCCTATAGATTGGAGATATTCTTCGAGTCATCCTAAAGAACTGATCTTAGGAGACCCTTCTGAAGGTGTTAGAACTAGGCATGGACTTACGAAGGAAGTAAACCACTCTACCTTTATCTCAATGACTGAATCCACCAACATCAATCAAGCCCTTTCTGATGAGTTTTAGATCTTAGCTATACAAGAGGAATTGAATCAATTTGTAAGGAACGATATTTGGGAGCTAGTAGAAAGACCTAGAAATCAAAGTATAATGGGAACCAAGTGGGTCTTTAAGAATAAGATGAATGATTCTAGTGTGGTGGTTAGGAATAAGGCAAGATTGGTGGCTAAGGTGTATAATCAGATTGAAGGGATTGATTTTGTGGAGACATTTCCCCCTGTAGCTAGATTGGAAGCCATTAGGGTGCTACTAGCCTTTACCTGTTATAAGGGATTTAAGCTGTTTCAAATGGATGTCAAGAGTGCCTTTTTAAATGGGGTAATAAATGAGGATGTTTTTGTAGAACAACCCCTAGGTTTTGAGAGTTCTTAATATCCAAATCATATTAGCAAATTAAAAAAGGCCTTATATGGATTGAAACAGGCACCTAGAGCTTGGTATGAGAGGCTTAGCACATTCCTGTTAAAAAGAGAGTTTGGTAAGGGGAGTGTAGACATCACCCTTTTTCTGAGGAGAGTAGGGGATGATTTACTCATTGTCCAGATCTATATTGATGATATAATTTTTGGATCTTCTGATAAACATTTATGTGATGAGTTCTCTAAAATAATGAGTAAGGAGTTTGAGATGAGTATGATGGGAAAGTTTTCCTACTTTTTGGGGTTTAGCAGAAGGAAAATGGATGATGGAACCTTTCTCAATCAATCTAAATACACTAAGGATATTTTGAAGAAATATGAAATGGAAAAGCCAAGCTAATCAACAATCCCATGAGCTCCTCTGTTCAGTTAGATAAGGATTCAAGTGGAAAATTTATTGATCAGAAGAAGTATAGAGGAATAATTGGATCACTGCTTTACCTGACTGCTAGCTGACCTGATATTATATTTAGTGTTTGTCTTTGTGCTAGGTTTCAAGCTGATCCTAAAGAGTCCCACCTGACTGCTATTAAGAGAATACTTAGATATCCTTTAGGGACCCCAAACCTAGGATTCTGGTACGCTAGGCACAACACCTCTTTTGAGATTATTAGATATTCTGATTTTGACTTTGCAGGGTGTAGGGTGGATAGAAGGAGTACTTCTGGAACTTGTCAATTCATAGGACAATTTTTAGTCTCCTGGTCAAGTAGAAAATAGAACTCAGTTACACTTTTCACTCCTGAAGCTGAGTACATTGCCTTAGGGAGTTATGTGGCCCAAGTTATTTGGTTGAATCAACAAGTCTTGGATTTAGGAATACCTATGGACACTATTTCTATTCTATGTGATAATACTAGTGCCATCTGCATTTCTAAAAATCTAATCCAACATTTTAGAACCAAACACATTGATATAAGTCATCACTTCATTAGAGACCATGTTACAAAAGGGGACATTGAGCTACATCATATAGCAACTAAAAATCAACTGGTTGACATATTTACTAAACCACTGCCCTTTGACTAATTCAGCATTTTGAGGACCGGATTAGGTGTGATTGACATAAATGCTTGATTCTGATGACTACTAATTTTTGGTTTGTATATTTTTCGTTCTATTTCTGTTAGTTAGTTGTTTGATTTGATTATTAACTTTCTGTTATTTTTGTTTTTCTGCTGATTTTTATTTTAGCCTAGGTGTCAGTTTAACTTGAGTATTTATTTTGATGTGATTTTCTACCTATTTTTATTTGCTGGTTCATCTCTTTTGTTTACTATTTTATCTCTTTCAAAATCAAATCACTGTTCACTACTGCTGATAAATTTGATTTCTGACTAAAAGTTTTGCCTTGTTTTTATTTGGAAGCTGGTAAGCAGTGATTGATTCCACAGGATCTGTTAAAGGGAATAAACATTGATGATTGTTTCTCCTACTCTAACTCCTTTACTAGTGTATTATTTCTTTTATATAAAAATTTTCTTCAAAATTAAAAAATTGGTTTTTGAAATAGAGATTTATTTTATCTTCCTACAGTAATCTACCTCATATGAATAGTGTTTTCAAAGTCTTGAGTTATTATTATGATTTTCTAAACCAAGTGATTGCATTTATCATACGATATATGGCTTTTGTTTTCTGAATTACAATTCCTTATTGTAAAGAGTGAGTTTTGTCATCTCCTATGTCTGGAAGATAATTTCACAGTTGAGACTCTTTAACAATTATGAAAAGAAGAAAGCTTACAAAAGATGCGCAGTGCGCCAACCAAATTGAATAAGAGGCACAAAATAAGCCCAAAGCTGAAAAGATGCGTAATGTCGCCAAACTGAACGATACACAAAGTGTATCAAAAATTAAAAGATGCGCAAAGCGCCAAACAAATTAAAAAAGAGGCATAAAATGAGCCCAACCAAGCTTTCTTCCCTTTCAGATCGTTAAATGCCTTAGAAAAATCCGTACGACACTTAATATTTTCAAAAGCTTGAGTTTGAATATCCTGATTTCTGATTTATTACGTTGTAATAATAATATATCAGATATTTTTCTAGAACGTGGCTTGAAAGGATCCCTTTTCGAATCTAATTTTTTTTCTTCTGAATTTAATTTTTGTTTTGAAAGGAATTTGCATCTACAAGGTGACCGAGGTGGGAGTTACGAAAGTCGATTTTCCAACTTTTTCTAGATTTCAGCGCTGTCGATCATCTTCTTATCAGTTTTTGAATTCAAAATCAAGGGAAAACTATGATTTACTGGAGCAAATTAAAAAATAATCATTGTTTTTGTGTCTCTCATTTCGAGTTTTAGTTTTATGTTTTGTGTTATTTTCTGTTTGTACTGTTGTCTCTATTCCTCCTCCTTTTTGTGATGTCAAAAGGGGGAGTCAGTTGTAGTAGTTTTTGTTTTATGTATTGATCTTGTTTTGTGTTGTTTATTTCCTTTATAGTTATTTTCCTGTAATATTCTAGTTGATCAATGAAATTTGGAAAGAATTTTATTTTTCGAAGTGCGTTGGTTAACTCCTAGTTTTTTCATTTTAAACTACTGCACAAATGTTTGCCATAATAAAAAAGGGGGAGATTGTTGCAAATCTGGTTTCAAATAGTACAGTTTTGATGATGAAAAATATGTTTGTATTCTATTTTGCTTAGCTAACCCATTTCAGGTACAAAAGATCAAAAGCAACTCAAGCCAACTCAAGATCAGGTCCAAGTGTTTTTAAATGTATTATTTTCTTTTTCTTGAGTCAATTGTAATGTAACTGATCCCCTAGCTAAGTAACCTTACACACACACACTCAGGAGGAGAGCTTGAGTGGATTAGAGTTTCTGTTCAATATTTGTTCAGATCGTCCTGAACGATATTCACATCGTGCTGGACGATCAAGTGAAAATAAAAACCCTAATTAGGGTGACCTAGTTAAGTGTGTCTGATTAAGTTGATCATCCTAGATAATCCATTCAATATACGGGACTATTGGCTCTAATAAAAAATTCTCAGCCGCCAAATCAAGTTAGGTATGTTTTATTTTTAGTGATTTGATCTGATCAACCTGGAGGATATGTGTATCATCCTGGACGATCCAGTACAATCATGCCTAAATTAGTCTGGTGATTAAGAAAAGTAATTAATATTTAATTGATACGATCACATCATTCGGGATGATCGCAAGATCATCCAGGATGATCATGATCATCCAGTGTGTTTTAGCTGTACGTCCAGAGCAATGCTCAGGCCAATTTTGGCACTTTTTATTCTAATCGTATAGGACGATATCAGTATCGTCCTGGACGATCAAGTCATTTTTGGATCATCCAGCATAAGTTCCTCTGGACGACCAGAGCGGTCTTCTGGACAAAATTCCTAAATTTACACTAATCATCCCGGACGATCGCAGAATCGTACAGGACGATCTGATCAACTTTCTCTAATGACCGTCGAGAAGAGCTAGATCGTCCAGGCTGAAATAGGTGATTTTGAACTAATCATACATGATGATATTTTGATCGTCCTGGACAATATAGGCTGACCAGTTGAGATTTAGAGTAAATTTTGAGCCCTTCTATAAAAGATCTTTTTCTTCTAACAAGAAAAATCTTTTGCCACTTTCCTTTCCATAGAAATCGAGAGAGTGAGAGAGCTTGGGAGAGAGAGAGAGGATCTTGTGAGGGGGAGTTTGTGAGGGATTCACAAAGGTTGCTCCAAGTAAGGATCAGAGTCATCTTCTCCATTCTATGTCTCTCATCTTGTCGGTGTTCTTTGTGGGAGGATCATTCGCAAGAAGATCTGGGTTCTCTTCCCGCTTCATGAGGGACCGAAAGGAGTTCGGGTTCTCTGCCCGCTTCAGGAGGAAGCGAAAGGAGTTCGATTTCTCTGCCTGCTTTAGGAGGAAGCGAAAGGAGTTCAAGTTCTCTGCCTCATCTGGTTGGTGGAAAGGAGTTTTGTACAAGCTTCTTCGCCTTGCTGTGGGAGCAAAAGGAGAGTCACTTTTGTGTTAGTGCAATACCCGAAGGAGTGGCTCCGAGGAGTGGACATAGGTCAAGTTAACCGAACCACTATAAAATCTGGTGTGTTCTTTCTGATTATTTTCTGCATTTTATTTTTCTATTATTATCTGCTTGGGTGAAATCTGTGATTGATCTTTTCGCTTGTGTATTTTCTTGTTTCCGCTGTAAATCATCAAAAAGGTTATTCATGTTGCTCTCAATTTTTTAAGTAACCAATTCACCCCCCCCTCTTGGTTAGCCTCAGGACTAGTTCATCAGGGCTTAACATCCCTATCAAACTTTCAATAGCAATGCTGATCGTACTGGTTGAAAGCACTATTTTGTACTAATCGTACAAGATGATATTTGAATCATCTTGGATGATCTTTCCACCAAATTAAAAATTAGGGCTATTTTTGAAGCCTCTTATTTAATTCTCTTAATTGTTATTATTCTAATCCAAGAGAGCTTAGAGAAGGAGAAGGAGAGTTTCGGAGAGAGAGATGATCTTGTGAGGGGGAGTTTGTGAGGGGATTCACAGAGGTTGCTCCAAGTAGGATTTAATCATCTTCTTTCTTCTTCATCCTTGGTTCCATGATGGCTCTATGGAGATGATCATCAGCATCAAATCTAGGTTCTATGCCTACTCCAGGAGGGAGTAAAAGGATTATCAGGTTCTCTGCCTACTCCAAGAAGGAGTAAAAGAATTCTGGGTTCTCTGCTTCCACCTGGAGGGTGAAAAAGTATTTAAGGTTCTTTGCATCACTAGGTTGGTGGAAAGATTTTGTAAGGGCTTCTCTGCCTTACTGGGGGGGCAAAATGAGAGACACTAACTGATTAGTGCAATACCTAAAATGGGAGGTTCTAGGGAGTGGACATAGGTTAGATTTAACCGAACCACTATAAAATTTGGTGTGCTCTTTCTTATTACTTTTTCTATATTTTATTTCCACATTTTTTTGTGATTTGGTCTGTGGTTGAAATCTTTTATTTTGGTATCTACTTCAGCTTAAGATTATTTAGTTTTAAAATATTTAAAAAGATAAAAAAGATTTTTCTTTTTTTAAGAATTTTTTAAAAACACTAATTCACCCCCCCCCCCCCCCCTCGCCCTCTTAGTTAGCCTCAGGCTAGTTCTACAGGATTTCACAGCCCTCATAAACTTTCATGATTTCTTAGCCCCTAGAACCCCATAGTAAAATAGAGTAGCTGAAAAAAAAATAGAACTTTAGTAGAGGCAACCAAGATAATGTTAAGTCAATATATCTAAGCTAAATGTTTTTTGGTAGAGAAAGTTAACACTGTTTGCTCTGTTGAATTGAGTAAACTTATGATCCAAGCTCAATAAAACACCTTATGAGCTATTAAAGGGTAGGACACCAAATTTATCTCATATGCATGCATTTGATTACAAATGCTTGTGCTTAATAACGAAAAATTTTGATTAGGAATATTTGACTTTAGGTACATAAAGTTATTTTCTTAGGATATTCCTTAGTAGGAAAAGTCTATAGGGTCTTCAATAAAAGAATATTTATTATAGTGGAATCCACTTATATGGTGTTTAATGAATCAACTAAAATTAGTGAAACCAGGATAGATGGTGATGGTGAAGTTGGTATAACTCATGGAGTATGGGCTATTGATTTAGAAAATAGAGTAGAATCTTAAGATCCATTTCCTAGAGAATGAAGGTACTCATATAGCCACCCTAGACAGTGCATCTTAGAAGATCCATCTATATGGGTTAGAACTAGGCAAGGTCTTAGAAAGGAGGTTAGACGCCTAAAATTTATTTCAATGATAGAACCCACTAATGTAAATCAAGTTTTAAGTAATGAATTTGGGATTTAGCCATGCAAGAAGAGCATAACAAATTTATTAGAAATGATCTATGGGAGTTAGTTAGCAGACCCATTGATCAGAGTGTAGTTAGTATCAAATGGGCTTTTAAAAATAAATTAAATGACTCTAGACTAGTAGCAAAAATAAGGCTAGGTTAGTTACCAAGGGTTTCATTCAAGTAGAATGAATTGATTTTAAGGATATTTTTGACTCGATAGCTAGGTTAGAGGCCATAAGAATGTTGTTATCCTTTGCTTGTTTTAGAGATTTCAAGCTATACAAAATGTATATCCAAAGTGCTTTTCTAAATTGCATGATAAAAGAAGAGGATTATTAAAAGCAACCCTAAGGTTTTGAGAAAATTTCCTTTCCCATTCATGTTTACAAGCTTTAAAAAGAAATTAATGGGAATAAGCAGACCTCTAAGGCTTGGTATGAAAGACATAGTAATGTTCTCTTAAAAACTTCATTCATTAAGGGCACCGTAGACACCACCTTATTCCTTAAAAAGGTATGAAAAAATTTACCCATAGTTTAATTTATCTAGATGACATTTTATTTGGATCCACAAAAGAAATTTTATGTAATAAGTTCTCTTCCACTATGAGTGGAAACTTTTAGATGAGCATGATGGGTGAGTTGATTTTTTTCTTCGATTTCATGTCAAACAATGAGATGATGGTACTTTACTAAGATAATCTAAATATATTAACAAAATCTTGAAGAAATTTGATATGAATAGTTATAAAATTATGAATACGCTGATGAGCCTGACTACCCAGTTATTTAATTATTAGGAAGGAATCGCTGTAGATAAAAATAAATTTAGAGGTATCATAGGTTCCTTCTCGACATAACTGCTAGTAATCCTAACATTATGTTTAGTGTTTGTCTATGCACTAGGTTTCTGGCTAACTCTAAGGAATCTCATTTAATCATTATTAAGAAAAATTTAAGATATCTTATGGGTACTCATAATATAGGTAACTGGTATCCTAGTCATTATTTGACTTTTGACCCACTTAGATACTTAGATTCAGATTTTGTTGGATGTTGGATAGAGAAAAAAGAACCTCTTGAATGTGATAGTTCATAGGATAATCTCTAGTTTCTTTATCCAGTAGAAGGTAAAATTGCATAGCTCTATCCATTTCTAAGGTTGAGTATGTAGCAGTAAGATGTTGTGTTGCCCAAATCCTTTGGCTGAAGCAACTACTTCTTAATTTTTGACTATCTAAAGGAACTATCTTGATTATCTGCGATAATACTAGTGTAATTTATATTTCTAAAAATCCTATTCACCATTCAAATTGTACCCATATTGACATTAGACATCATTTTATTAGGGATCACATAGCTAATGATGATATAAAGTTGCATGATGTTGATATTAAATATTAATAGCAGATATCTTTACAAAACCCCAATGTTATGATATCTTTAGCATGCTTAGGACTAGACTTGGTGTCATTGACATAATTGCTTAGAAAATTAGGGTAGTGCTATATTAGTTGTTATTGTGTGCATGTTTTTGTTTGTTGGTTATTATGAGTATGTCAAGTTGTGCACGTTTATTTGTGATTGATATATAAGTTTTTATTATTTTCATTTATAGTGTGTTTGATCAAACTTTATATTTTAGTAATTTCTTTTACTCTGTACTTTAGTTTGTTTATAGTTTCTCTCATTGGTGAGGTCAAAATGGGGAGACGTGAGGGTATTGATTATACTATTTACCATTTATTTGTACACTTCTCCTTTATTCCATTTTGGCATTTGGTATGTTGTTATGCTCTTATTAAGAGAAAGGGGGAAGAAAAATAATAAAAATGTTAAATTAAAAATAAATGTGTATGTGTTTTAATATTAGAAAAAATATAAGATAAAAATTAAATGTTTTCACCATTTTAAAAAGAAATCACTTCGTGAGGGAGAGAACTTAGAAGGAAATAAAAATTTAAACTTATAAATTTAATTTCCAACCAATAATATTTGCCATCATAAAAGAGGGCAATTATTGTAATTCGAGAGCCTGACCGTAAGTTTTATAGATTACAAACATTATCAGATTCTTCATTTACTTATTCCTACATCACATTCTGGATATTTATTTTACCAACCATTTAGGTACATCCTACACAAAGAAAAGATTGAGAAACTGGCTCAAGATAATGTAGCATCAAGGTAAGAGTCAGTTTATATATTTTAAAGTCTATATTTTTCATTGTTCTTGAGTCTATTTCTATATTAGGTTTGTGTTGGCTTAGCAACTGTACACACAAGCAAGAGATTAAAATAAAATTTTTCATTTTTATTATTTATCATACTGTATGATTCATATTATACACTACGATCTATTCAAACATAATTCAATTAAAATATTTAATTAATTAAAATTAACTAAAATTGATATATAACTAGTCATATTATAAAATTTATACATCATATTGAATGATTAGATTAATTAAGAAACCCCACCGTTAAATCCTAGTAACTTAAAATAGTTAAATTTTAAATTTGATGTTTGAACATAACATACTATATGAAATACTTCATATTGTATGATATTTAATTATAGTTTCCTTATTTAAGTCTTATAATTAAGGAATCATATTAGATCTGAAATAATTATCGATCATAGTGTGTGTATCATACAATTTGATCCACATGAGAGCTCTCTAGATAAACTTTGGTTCATCCTATATAATTTGATTTTTTGTTTGGGACTAATCATATTGGATAACTTCTAATTATACAAGATGATCTTTGAATGCACTAAACTAGTCATACTGTATGATTTGACAATTGAACAGTTCCATCAGAGGTAGCTTAATTGAAAATTAAGATTTTAAGAATCGACTTTATAAATTTGTTTGTGAATTCATAGAAAAAGTTTTTGGTAACCGTTTAAGTCTTCCTTCTATGAAAGAGCTTGGAGAGTGTCCACAAAGTAAAAGGAAAGAGAGTAGGCAACGTGTAGAGAAAGAGAAAAGCCTTGATGGTGTCAAGGTAGTGTGAGGGTGTTCACATGATTTCTGCAGCTGACCTGAACCTTCGTGCTCCTATTTCTATTTTGGAGAGCTCTTAGAGGAGATATCTTGGAGAGAGTCTTTGGAGAAATGACTCTCACTTACGAAGGAGGTTAGGCGTGTCTTCTACCGAGCATGGAAGTGAAAGGAGGTTTTGGCATCTCTATAAAGCTTGAGAAAGAAAGGAGTTTCAGGATCCCTGCAAGGATGAAGAGGCAATAGAAGGGATAGGCGTCTCTACTGGGCTTGTGGTTGATAGGTGGGAGGGATTCTCCACCTAAGTTAGGAGGTTAGAGGAGGAGATTCTTCAGATGTGAAAAGTATGTAAGGGTGATTCTCCACTTGGTTAAGGCTGAAGGGCTTAATTATCTGGCTGCATAATTAAGCATGGACACGTATAGTAAAAATTCTAAAGAGAATCTTTGGAGAGAGCATAGAGGGAAATTTAAACAAACCTTTACAAATCTTGGCATTATCTTACTTTTTCACACATTACTTTTGCCATAAATTATTTTTTTCCCTCAAGGGTTGATTTGGTTACCTTGAAAAAAAGATGCATTTTTGTGAATAATCATTGGTTGAATCTTATTTATAAAAGTATAAATTTTTTTTTTTTTTATTGTTTTAGTCTCTATTTTAGATTTGTTTTATTTCTTTAACACTTTTGCATATTAAATTTGTTTTAAAGAAAGATTTTCAAAGTTTTTAAGAGAACAAATTCATTCCTCCCCTTGGTGTGCCATAAGAACTTTCAAACTTTTGCACCACTGAAGTTAATTATGATGAGATTATTAGATTTTTAACATTGAGGGACCTTAATACCCAATGGAAAAGGAGAGAGGATAAAATTATTAATTTCTTACATGGACCATCACTTTGGAGTTAAAGCATAACATTATTTCATTTTTGTGAAGCCTATGCCTAGAAGAAACATTGATAGGTGGTAAGGGATATGTTGATCCTAAATTATTACATCTTGAAGTGGTTTAGTGTACATTTTAGGAATTTTTTTTCATCTATTCAATATATGCTTTTTGGGTCAACTTTATTGTTCCTAGGAAATCCTTGCATTATTTATGAGTTGTGTGAAGTTGTCAAGGTAGTAGGAAACCCAGGGGAGGAGAAAAATCCTACTTACTTCATTCCTAACCAAGCCTAAGATCTAGTCTTCAAAATCTTCTTTATAGAAATAGGATAGAGGTCTGGCCAACTGACCTAACTTAGCCAATAGTGGGGTCCTATAATTCGAGGAAAATAGGTGCCAGACATCTGGGAAAGATTGGATCGAATTGGGGTTTTTATTAAGAACTTTGGCTAGATTCTTGTAGGACTCGAGCATGGAGTGTACTGAGGTATAATCATATGATTCTCCAACACCAATGTAAGTATTAGCACAAGGCTTACCACAATGTAGCCATGGTAAATATATTTAAGAGTTGGGAGGTAGAATCCCATCATCAAAGGAACATATTCTCATGGCCACCACCCCCTTTGAGTGTTTACTAAGATTATTGTCTACATCGGTAGTTGTAGCAGCAGAAGAGCACAAGGAGGAAGATAAAAAAGATGAGGAGTAGGGAGAGTCCCTTCTAGTTGTTATTTTAGTTTTTTATTATTTTTCAATTATTTTATCTTATTTTACTTTTTTATTTTATTTCCTATTTTATTTTATATTTTATAAATAAATGTTGTTCTAAAAATATTGAATGAAATGAAATCAAAATTCATTATCTTGTCTCTATTGCACTTTGTTTCTAGTTATATTAATTTTTTTTACCTTGAATTTGAAAATTTGAAATTTATAAAATTAAGATAACTAAGTATTTAATAGTACACAAATTGGAAAAAATTTATCAAAAAAAAAGTTAACAATAACAACTATTTAATTCATTTAAAATTAATACTTCATAATAAATTAAATTCCTAAAAATGCTTAAGCATCTAACTACTTATAAATAATTAATTTGTGTAATGATTATTATGAATAAACTATTTAGATTAATTTAAAATTATCTATTGAGTAAGTAATTAAAGAATTATGAAACCAATAATGAGTTTTAAATATAATAAATTGTGGAGGCAATAGGCAGGTAATCGAAATTAATACAAAGTATTAAAATAAAAAAAGTAAGTAAAAATAAAAAATGGAAAAATCTAAGTACTAGATTATAAAAAATTCATACCTATACTGTCTTGACCTACTTAAGTAAAAAATGGGGGCAACAGACAGGTATACAAAATAATTATAACGTACTTAGCCTAATTCAAAAGAAAAAAAAATGAAAAATCACAAAGGAAAAAGCTAAATACTAGTCTATCAAAAATTGGTACTTGCAATGTCTAGCCCGGCTTATACCCTTTTAAAAGAAACTATTTAAAACCTAATACTTTAAGAAAGCTTATAAATTGATTTTTAAATTAAGTAAATAAGCAAATTTCATTTGTTCCAAAATTTCATTAACCCTAAGTGTGTTAGTCAAATTTATCACATACACTTAGGAGTTCTATTTAGTAAGAATGTTAGTTAAAAATAAATGAATGGTCTGTTACAAATAGTTATATTGAAAATTTCTAAATTATGTGTTGTTCAAAAACTTAGAGCATTAATTTTATGACTTTGAAATAACAGATTCCAACAAAAATAAAAATTGAATCAAGTGTAATATAAATTACTTGAGGACAAGTAATATCCTAAAGTTTGGGGGAATTTTATAAGATAAAAAATTTATAAGTTACTTGGCAGTACTAAAGTGATTTTAGGGTAACTCAAATCCTTATAGGAATAATACAATTCTCATCACTTTATAACTTTGCATGACAGATATCCTTTCATAGAACACCCCATAATTTAGTAAATCATAATAATAATAAAAAAATTGTGTGTGGTTTCATGTTGTATGATATGAAAATTATAGCTTTGTATGTAAGTGTATATGTTGCAAAAAGTAATAAAAGGATGAGTAGAGTATCATTTCCATGAAGATTAGCTGAGGTCTTATTTGAAAAGCTGATTACTAATCTTATGACCCTCTGTCAAAATCGTCTAGATTATAACTATTATTACATTTTAAAACACCTCCTTAAGATCCAAAATATTATAATAGCCTATGTCATGGTCTAATTAACACTTGTTCAAATTCATTTATTAATTCCACTACCCCTTCATCTAGTTCATAGATCACACTTAATTTTAAAAAGTGATTGGCCAACTATACAATTAAATTAAGCATAGGGAAATATGAAATATAACATAATCTTCTACACAAGTAATCTATTCTTTGAACATGCTTGGAATTCATTTCGCCATTATTTTAGAAAAGTACATTCAATTATTAAACATGTTTGAAATAAAAGTAGAAAATATTTGGCTACACATAAAATAGTAAACAATAGTGTAAGTTAAGGGGTAGAACTAGTATTATCCTAGGGAGGCTATTTGAAATTAAATCTGATCATACATGATCCCCTTATAACCACTCTAACTATTACCCTTCTCTCTCTCACACACCTACAACACACAATAAAAGGAAATGTAAATACACTCTCACTATTCATGTTCTACTATAACATGCTACCCCATTCATTAGAAATGAGCAACACATTTATAGATTTTGAAGCAAATTGCACTAGCACTACGATGTTGACCTGCATGGCACCTCTATGCTTCAAGCATTGTGGCACTAATTCTTATCAGCATGTCAGTGCATGGATTATTACATTAATTTTCTTATTTAATTATCTTAACTATCATCGTTACAGTAATGTGGATATTTGTCACTTTGGCAATGATTTTGCTTTGCAGCTCTTCAACCTTGGCACCTCAATGCACTCAATCTGGGATCTTACCATCTTCACTGTGGCACTAGTTATAACACTATGGTGTTGCTTGGGCTAGTGCTATGATGCTTTAATCAGTAGTGTTGTGATGCTTCAGTTAGTGGCCGTACAGTGATGCTTTAGTTAGTGGCGCTACGGTGATGCCTCAATTATTATTCTTATTTTATATGATAATTGCACAAAAATATAGATTTAGGTAGAATTTTAATAAAAATATTTTTAGTTTATATTATGCCTTTTTTTTCATTATAAAATTCCCCAAACTTTAAAATATTACTTGTTGTCAAATAATTCATATTGCATTTGAATTAAAACCAATTTTCTTTTTTTAATGGAATATGTTTTTTGGAAATTATAAAATAAAAAATTTAAGTATCTTCACAAAAATATAGATTATAAGTTTTCCAATAAAAAAATTTATAATAGCCTATTCATTCATCTTTAATTAGTATTCCTTCTAGAGAAAACTCCTAAAGGTGTATGTGACAAAATTGACTAACTTACCTAGGGCTAATGATTTTGGGCTTTAGTGGAATCTTTAAATTTAGTCAATTCATTAATCATACTATAAGATTTCCTAAAATATTATGATTTGAATACTTCCTCTATGTATATGTAGGTTTAAACATTGTAAGTATCAATTTTTTAAAATCCACTATTTAGCTTTTTCCCTTTTAATTTTTTTTCTTTTAAAATTTCTAAGTACCTTATAACATTTTAAATAACTATCTTTCCCTTCCACTCTTTATTTAAGTGGGGATATATATTGAAGGTACCAATTTTTGATAGCTTAGTGCTCAACTTTTTCATTTTCACTTATATTTTTTCTTTTTTTCAATTACTAACAATATTATAATAATTTTGAATACCTATCTTTTGTGTCCACTTTTTATTCCATCTAGGGTTCATTAAATGTTTCATAATTACTTAAATACTTACTTAACAAATGAATTTTAAATTAATCCTAATAGTTCATTCATATTAATCATAGTAATCAATTGCACCAACATAAGTAGTCAAGTGCTTAAGTGATTTAAGTGTTCTATTTATTAGGAATTATTAATTTGATTGAAATGTTTTGTTATTATTTAAGTTTCTTTATTTGAAAAATATCCAAATTTATGTACTATTAATAGCTTAAATTTTTTTATTCTTAATTTCTAAATTTCATATTACAAGTGGGAATAAGATTAAAATGGCTGAAAAAAGTATAATATAAAATTAAAGAGAAATAAGTTCACAAAACATAGAAATTTTGGCACTTCTGATTTTCATTAATTTCCTTTAAACTAGAGGAAATTAAAAATACAAATAGCAAAAGTTAAATAAAGCAAAAAAATTGAAAATATAATCATTAGGGGTTTCTTCCTAATCTTCACCCTCTTCATTCTCTTCCTCGTCTACCTTTAGATCTACTACTATTGCTACTCGTGAAGATGCTCCAGAGTAAAACTAATAGGGTTGAGGACTAGTGAACACATTTGAATAATCATCTGTGTCCATCTCCCATATCATAAACATACCTGAAAGTTTGAAAGGGATGTTAAGCCCTAGTGAACTAGTCCCGAGGCTAACCAAGAGGGGGGGTGAATTGGATATTTAAAATAAAACAAAAATCTTTTTATAATTTGCAGCGGAAATGAATTAAAACAACAATAAAAAGATCAATCACAGATTTCACCCAAGCAGATAATCGCAATAAAATAAAGTGCGGAAAATAATAAGAAAGAACACACCAGATTTATAGTGGTTCGGTCCAACCTGACCTACGTCCACTCCTCAGAGGCACCCTCCAAGTATTACACTATACCACAAGTGTCTCTCCTTTAGCCCCCACAGCTAGGCGGAGAAGCCCTTACAAAATCGCTTCCACCTTCCCCGGTGCGGCGGAGTAGCCGGGTCCTTCGACACCAAAGAGCACTTCTTCTTCCCAAAACTTCCTTCGAGACGAGCCTTGAATCCGACGGTACTTAGGTGCAAGCCTGCCGGAGCAACCGTGTGAACCCCCTCACACTCCCTCGAGAAACCCCCTTCCCAGGCTCTTCTCCCTCTCAAACTCCACCCTTTCCTCTCTCCCTTTCAAGCTCTCTCTTCAAGTTTTCTCCAAAAGAACGAAGCCTCAATGGCTGCCAAAGACACATATCAAGTGCCTTGAGAAAGCTTAAATAAAGAGCTCCAAAAACCCTTCCAAATTAGTTCTGGCGGCAAAGATAGTCCAGGACGATCGCCGGATCGTCCAGGATGATGTGCTCCAAAAGGCGGCTTCAGAAAACCCTAAAAACTCAATTCTGTCGCAAAAGATCGTCCAGGACGATCGCAGGATCGTCCAGGACGATGTGCTCCAAAAGGTGGCTTCAGAAAACCCTAAAAACTCAATTCTGCCGCCAAAAGTCGTCCAGGACGATCGCAGGATCGTCCAGGACGATGTGCAGAATTTGACCTGATAGTCCCGTACGATCCTGGGATAGTCCAGGACGATCAGAACAAATTTTGCACAAATCGTCAAGTACGATATATAGATCGTCCAGGACGATTAGAACAAATTTTTACTCTTAAATCCTTGCCTAAATTATCATGGCGGCTAGGGTTTTGAGATCATATTGGATCGTCCAGGATGATTAGTTCAATGAACAGATCGTCCTGGACGATCCGAAATCGTCCAGTATGATTTGTTCAAAAGTTGAACTTCTTGTTTTGACAGGATCTCACTCCCCCTAAGTATGTGTACACATGGTCATAAATAAGCATATACTATTACAGGACTTGACTCAAGGAATCAAAAAGTACATTAATGAGAAATACAATAAAGCCTTTTCTACACATTCTTGAGTCTTGAATCTTTCTTGTATTGATGCATGCTGTTCCTGAAATGTTAGTGCACACACAAATAAATATACATTTCAAATATTAGAAGATGTGAGCCATAATGTTTGTTATCATCAAAACAGGAACTCTTGAGCCCGAGTCGTAACAATCTCCCCCTTTTTGATGATGGCAAACATTATTGGTTGAATTTACAAAAAGATATTTTCTCCTAATCTCCCCCTCACTAAGAAAAAGTCTTTTAAAAATAGGGAGGAATACTTTCTTCTTCTTTTTTTTTTAATTTTTGAAATAACTACAACAACAATATGATGTAAAACAAACAACATAAAAACAAATATCACAAATACGTAAAAAACATCACAAATATAACAGTATGTTCTCCCCCTTTGACATTATCAAAAAGAGGAGGAGCAAAAATTTGGAAAGTCACCTCTTGAGGTTCTCCAAAAACTTAGTAAGACATGAATTGATCTCTTTGAACCCAGAAAGGTTAGAGAATTAGAAAATGTAAATCCAAACTCAGGTTTTAAAAAGGCGAAAAAACTTTTTAAGCCAATATCTAAATCAAGGAACAAATTAGATAATGAAATAAAACTTCTTCAAAACTCCTTTCATAAAATACATCTAATAGAAGATTAATGCAAAGTAATGAATCAGAAAATCTTGATTTTCAAACTCAAGTAACGAATCTATCAAAAAGTCATAAGAGTTTTCAAAACTTTAGAGATTTACAAGAATGGAAGCAGCTTTTATGGGCTAATTTTGTGCCTCTTTTTCAATTTGTTTGGCGCATTGCGCATCTTTTGATTTTTGATACACTTTGTGTATTCAATTTGGCAATTTTGCATCTTTTCAATTTTGGGCTGATTTTGTGCCTCTTTTCAATTAGTTTGGCGCACTGCGCATCTTTTGATTGCCTCCTTTCTAAATCTTTAAAATCAGCAAACCTTATTCTTATGATAAAGACGAACAACCTGAATAAGATAATCTTAAAGTTGGTTCAATAATTTGCAAAAGATTCCTACGAGATAGACAAAATGTTGGGAGATGAAAAAAGTTTTAATTTCAAAAATCAATTTATAATCTGAAACAGATTTTGACTCAAAAGCAAGATAGCCTTATTCAAAGAAATGAGATAGAGAGACAAAATCATGAGTTTTCTTCCTTTACTTGATTTTAGAAAAATCAACCACAACTAACATAGTATTTGGAAAATACAAGAGGTAAATTTTCCATTTTTTAAAAAACAAGATCTTTAAAAAATAATTTTTAAAATAAGAGGTGTTATGTGTGTGCTTGATCAGAGAAACAATAAAAAGCAACATAAGGAATTTGAAAAGGAAAAACAAAAATAATAAAACACAGAAAACACAATGAATAAACAATAGTAATAGAAAAACAAAAACATAAACACACAAAAAGAACATTAATTTACATCAGCTTGCTCCTGATCAGATGATTCAGAAGCTAGATCTGCCCAGGACATTTTTCGTTTTGCATTGTCAGCCCTTATTAGAATTTGCTTAGCTTTACCCTTTTCCTTTTCAGGAAGGGTTCTTAAGTTCGGGCACTGATTTTTCATATGTCCAGGCTTCCTACATCCAAAACAAATAACATCAGAAGAAAACTTTACATTCTTACCATTTTTACCTTTGTTCCACTTTTGATGTTGATGTTTGTGCCTTAGCAGATTTTTCAATTTATTTGTTGCTGATGCTAACTCTTCACTTTCATCACTTTCAATGTCTTCAGTTTTCATCACTATCGTTTTATCTGCATCGAAAAGCTTTTGACCCAAACCTTGCTCGTAGGCAATGAGTGAGCCAATCAAATTATCAATAGAATATTCGTTCAAATTTTTTGATTCAGAAATTGCAATGACTTTGGCATCAAATTTATCAAGTAGAGAACGTAGGATTTTATTAACTTTTTCAAAATTTGAAAGTTCTTTTCCTAAAGCATGTAATGATGTCACAATTTGAGAAAACCTAGTAAACATGTTTAAGATCGTTTCATAAGGTTTCATGCTAAAAAGTTCATAATCATGCATTAACATATTTAGCCTAGATTGCTTGATTTCATAAGTACCTTCATATCTAGTGCATAATTTATCCCAGATTTCTTTGCCAGAAGTGCATGCAGATATTAACATACAATCATCAGAATTCAAAGCACAGAAAAAACAATTTAAACATTTAGCATTTAATTGAGCATTGATCTGATCTGTTCTACTCCATTCAAAAAAGGGAATATCAATTTTAATTTCATTTACAATACGTGACGGTGCAGAATAACCAATTTGAATCATATGCCACATACGATAATCAATAGATTTCAAGAAAGTAGACATACGAATTTTCCAAAAATCAAAAGTAATATTTTCAAATAAAGGTGGCCGGGTGATTGAATATCCTTCCGCAATACTACGATTACAAAAATTAGCCATGGATCGAATTCAAAAGTTTTTAAACTTAAATTTTGAATCCCTCTCTGATACCACTTGAAAGTTCGAAAGGGATGTTAAGCCCTAGTGAACTAGTCCCGAGGCTAACCAAGAGGGGGGGTGAATTGGATATTTAAAACAAAACAAAAATCTTTTTATAATTTGCAGCGGAAATGAATTAAAACAACAATAAAAAGATCAATCACAGATTTCACCCAAGCAGATAATCGCAATAAAATAAAGTGCGGAAAATAATAAGAAAGAACACACCAGATTTATAGTGGTTCGGTCCAACCTGACCTACGTTCACTCCTCAGAGGCACCCTCCAAGTATTACACTATACCACAAGTGTCTCTCCTTTAGCCCCCACAGCTAGGCGGAGAAGCCCTTACAAAATCGCTTCCACCTTCCCCGGTGCGGCGGAGTAGCCGGGTCCTTCGACACCAAAGAGCACTTCTTCTTCCCAAAACTTCCTTCGAGACGAGCCTTGAATCCGACGGTACTTAGGTGCAAGCCTGCCGGAGCAACCGTGTGAACCCCCTCACACTCCCTCGAGAAACCCCCTTCCCAGGCTCTTCTCCCTCTCAAACTCCACCCTTTCCTCTCTCCCTTTCAAGCTCTCTCTTCAAGTTTTCTCCAAAAGAACGAAGCCTCAATGGCTGCCAAAGACACATATCAAGTGCCTTGAGAAAGCTTAAATAAAGAGCTCCAAAAACCCTTCCAAATTAGTTCTGGCGGCAAAGATCGTCCAGGACGATCGCCGGATCGTCCAGGATGATGTGCTCCAAAAGACGGCTTCAGAAAACCCTAAAAACTCAATTCTGTCGCAAAAGATCGTCCAGGACGATCGCAGGATCATCCAGGACGATGTGCTCCAAAAGGTGGCTTCAGAAAACCCTAAAAACTCAATTCTGCCGCCAAAAGTCGTCCAGGACGATCGCAGGATCGTCCAGGACGATGTGCAGAATTTGACCTGATAGTCCCGTACGATCCTGGGATAGTCCAGAACGATCAGAACAAATTTTGCACAAATCGTCCAGTACGATATATAGATCGTCCAGGACGATTAGAACAAATTTTTACTCTTAAATCCTTGCCTAAATTATCATGGCGGCTAGGGTTTTGAGATCATATTGGATCGTCCAGGACGATTAGTTCAATGAACAGATCGTCCTGGACGATCCGAAATCGTCCAGTATGATTTGTTCAAAAGTTGAACTTCTTGTTTTGACAGGATCTCACTCCCCCTAAGTATGTGTACACATGGTCATAAATAAGCATATACTATTACAGGACTTGACTCAAGGAATCAAAAAGTACATTAATGAGAAATACAATAAAGCCTTTTCTACTCATTATTGAGTCTTGAATCTTTCTTGTATTGATGCATGCTGTTCCTGAAATGTTAGTGCACACACAAATAAATATACATTCCAAATATTAGAAGATGTGAGCCATAATGTTTGTTATCATCAAAACAGGAACTCTTGAGCCCGAGTCGTAACAATACCAACATTGGCTGCATTGAAATGTGCCTGATATTGCGGCTACCTTTTATACTTAAGCATCATGTGGTCATAACATTGGCACATTCCTTTTTCTAACCACAAATTCTTTTTGTCAAAGCCATCCAAAAAAAATTGCATCATATCAAAATTATTAAAGAGGTGATCTCTTAGAGCTCTAGAATATCTAATCCATCACTAGTTTGGTTGGGTAGGTTGGTTGGATTCCTCACCTTATTCTAAAACAGTGATTTTAAAGGACTGGATTTTGGGCCAAGTGAGGGCAGAAGTTGGGAAAAATTTTTCCTCCTCTTGGTTTCCAATGGCTCTAATGACAACACAATTGAGAAATTAGATAAAGATGCTAAAATCCTATTGTGGTAGTCTCCATAAGTATGTTCTTAATAGACTGGAAAATAACCATCCCAAAGTCAATAATAAACTCCATCTTAATATGGTAATTTAGAACTTCCTTATCCTTTGTAAATTTTTTAGTATTTCTAATAGGCATAAGATTGGATGAAATAAAATAGTGTTAGGCATTGGATTGCTATGTCAGAGTAGCAAAATGGTAGCTTGCTACACTATATTCTCAAAGTAGAAACATTGAGCATTAGAGTTCTTATAGGTATGGAACATAAGGATCATATCATAGTTAATGGGGGAGATAAAGAAGTTGAAGTACTTATCTCCTTCAAATTCATAGTTGGGGGTGTGGAAGACTTGGTTTATTTCAATTAGTGTAAACGGTACCTTCTCCCCTTTAATAAAAATAGTCATTCTAAGGCTCCTTGCATTAACAAAAAATTCTCGTATTACGAAGATGATAGCAGGTTTGGGTTGACTCATAAAAAGGCCCCAATTATTCTTAACTATTAGTTTTTCTTCACCCCCGATGATAACTAAAGCCACTTTTAAGGACAAGGGTCTTATTGATAATCAAATTATTCTACCGTTCCTCTATGATTACACAAAAACATCTGCTAGCATAAGGTGAGGTTGAGCTTGATCTCTTCTAGCGCACTGTAAATTTATGAGACATTAGCTTATAAAGGGAAGGGTGGAAGATCACATACCTATAAGGGTTTTGAGTGTAGGAAAGCAAGTAAAATGAAATGAACATCAGAATATTTTTCTATAAATGGAATACCATCACAACATTAGTAAACCTCTATAGTGCTAAACTATTACAGCATTAAAGTAGTATGCCTAAAATTCTTCCCATCGCCTAACATGACTGCCAACTGCTGCAGTGCTATGCATGTACACAATACTGTAGTGTTATTCTAAACATAGCACTATGGATCTAGAATAATTTTTTATTAGGTAGCAATTTTTTAAATATGATAAAGTGTACATAAACATGATAATAAACATATAATTGAGCCTAGATAAAATAGCAAACATATACAATCTTCTGGGTTATCTCCCAAGTAGTGCTAAATTTATAATCTTCAACCAGACCGTGATAAGTACCATTTAAGATGAGACAATGTTGAGAAGCTCCTAAATCATTATATATTCCCACCTAGATAAGGCTTAAGTGAATGACCATTATCCTCAATTTTTCTAACTCCATAAAGATACACTCTAATTATAGTGAAGGGTCCTGACCACCTAGACTTCAATTTCCAAAGAAATAATCTCAATTTATAATTATACAATATTTAGGTATAAATTCTTTCCTAATGATCCTATGATCTTTCCTTTTCTTACTTTGCTCTTTATAAATTCTAACATTTTTGTAGTCATCAAATCTAAATTCCTCAAGTTTATTAAATTTTATCAATATCTTTTTGTGAACATTCTTAAGATTCAAATTTAGTTCTTTTATAGTCCAAAAAGCCTTATGTTTTAATTCTACTGGCAAGTGACAAGCTTTCCCACAAACTTATCAATAAGGAGACATTCCAATAGGAGTCTTAAATGCTATGTTATAAGCCCGTAAAGCATCATCCAACATAGCAGACCAATCCTTCCTATTTAGGTTTATGATTTCTTTCTAAAATTTTGTTAATATCTGAATTGCTAACTTCAGCTAGACCACTAGTCTAAGGGTGATAAGTAGTTTCCTTTCTATAAAAAATACCTATTTTTGAAATTTGTTTTCTAACTCTTGCATTACAAAAACGACTACCCCCATCACGAATGATTACTCAAGGTGATCTAGATCTAGAAAAAAATATTTCTCTTTAAGAATTTTTTAGCAACTTGGGTGACATTATTGGGGAAAGATAAAACTTCTATCTACTTAGATACATAGTCAACATCTATTAATATATACTAATTAGCAAATAATTTGTTAAGTTGTCCCAAAAAGTATAAACACCAAACATTAAATGACTCAACTTCTAAAATAAAATGCATGGGATTTTCATTTCATTTTATAATATTTCCTACCCTTTGACATCTATCATATTTCTTAAAATATTTATTAATATCCTTAAATAGGGTATGCCAATATTATCTAGATTATATAATCTTTGATGTTGTTTTATATACTCCAAATGCCCTCAAAAATCAAAATTATGACACTTTCTAATAATACTTTTTGTTTCTTATAAAGGGAGACACCTTTTAATGATTTGATCACTACACCTTCTAAAAAGATAAGTCTCATCTCAAAAGTAATATTTCACATCATGCAATAGTTTGCACCTTTGGTGCTGTGACATATGAAATGGTATAATAAAACTAACAATGTAGTTGACAATGTCTATAAAGTAAGGTTCAATAATTTCACGCAAAGAAAATAATTGTCATCAGAGAAGAATTCATGTACATCAAAATCATTAACCATGGAATCCTCCCTTTTTACTCTAGATAAAGGATTAGACACCAGATTCTTCAATCTTTTTTGATCTATAATCTCTACATCAAACTATTGTTACAATAAATTCCACCTAATAAGTATTTTTTAGTGTCTTTTAAATTAAGAGGTATTTAATACCAAAGTGATAAGTGAAAACTATAAATTTGGTGCTGATTAAATATAATCAAAATTAAAAAAATTGAAAGACTATTACTAAAAATTCTTTTTGAGTTGGTTTATGATTAATTTTTTTCATCATTAAACATTCTACAAGCATAATAAATAGCATGAGATTTTTAGTTTATTCTTTTTCATAAGACCACTTTGATTGCATAGGCACTATCATCACACATCAATTCAAAACTTAATGATCATTGAGGTGAAATGATGCTAGGTCTAATAACTAAGCAGTTCTTTAGCATTCAAAAATGTAGTTAAATACTCAAAATCAAATCCAAACGGTACATCCTTCTCATGTAAATGATATAAAGGTTTTATAATTTTATAAAAATCTCTAAAAAACCTTCTATAAAATTGGCATGAACTTAAGAACTTTACACTCCCCTAATTTTTGTAGGCAGGGAAAATTCTCTTTTCCTTATCAATCTCGATACTCCTCTCAGAGATTTTATGTGTGATGATAATGCCTCCTTAACCATAAACTAACATTTTTTGCATCTCTTTAAAACATGTTCAAATTGATCTAAATAAACATTAAATATTTTTTAAAAAATAAAGAAATAAGCCATAAAAACCTCAATGTTCTATTAGATTAAATTCAAGAAGATAGACATCTTGCATCATTGAAATGTTGCAGGGGCATTATCAAATTTGAAGGGAATTCATCCAAATATAAAGATTTCATAGGGACTTATAAAGGTCATCTTATCTTAGTCTTTTAGGAAATAGGAATTTGATGGTAAGTTGAATAGCCATGTAGAAAATAAAACAAATGTTTTGCTAACCTATCAAGCATTTAATTTATAAAGGGAAATGAAAAATGGTCGTTCCTAGTGGATTTGTTGAGTTTCCTAAAATCAATACCAATCCTCCACTCAACCATAATTTTACTGAGGATGAGTTCATTCTTCTCATTCATGACTACAGTTAACCCTTCTTTCTTTGGTACACAATGAAATGGGAAAACCCAATAACTATTAGAAAAACCATAAATGATTCTTGCATATAACCACTTAAGGATCTCTTTCTTCACTATTACCATTAAGGCTTAGTTTATCCTCCTTTGTGGGTCACCTTTAGGCTGACAATAATCAGTTAATAGGATCTTATGCATGCATACTAATGAACTAATCGATTGAATGTCTTCTACAATCCACCCAAAAGCTTTATTATGGTTTCTAAGAACCCCCATTAACTTTTTTTTGTTAAAATTTTTTTAGATTAACATATATGATGCCTTATAAATTTAATAAATTGCCATAAAATGCATACTTATGGTGAATATGAAATGCTTTAAGCTCTAAGGTGGGTGCCTCTAACGTAGATTATTTCAAAGATATACCTAACACCCGAGTATGTAAGGTTTCATACCTCTTAAGGGAATTTTAACTCCTACAAAGATATCACTATCACTTCTAGGCTCTACTTTACCATCCTCAATCAGTAATTGATCCAAAATATGTAAATCCAACATGTCATCTAAAGCATCCTCTACATAGTCATCTTCCACATCGACTCTAGAATAATAGTTCTCACTATCATCTTATAAGAATTTCATTGACTTCAAAACATTGAAATTTACTTCTTCATCCTGAAGTCCCATTATTAATTCCCCCTTCTGGACGTCAATCATAGCCCGACTAGTGGCTAGAAAAGGTTTACCTAAGATAATTAGTATTTCCTTATGTTTATGAATGTTTAACATAGTGAAGTCTATTGGAATGTAAACATGTCTTGCTTAGCTAAGAAATCCTCAAACACCCCACTTAGATATGTGAATGTTCTATAAGCTAGTTGTAGGGTGATTGACATTGGTTGTACTCTCCTATGTCTAGTCTCTTGAAGATAGATAAAGGAATGAGATTAATGCTCACTTCTAAATTACACAATGCCTTCTATAAAACTCCTCTATAGCATAAGGAATGGTAAAGATATTGGGATCCTTTAGCTTCTTAAGATGTTTACTTTGTATGACTACATTGCATTCTTTAGTAAGAGCAATGGTCTCATAATCACCTAATTTACCCTTCTTGATTACGATATCCTTCAACTTAATGTGACTACCATCTACTCAAGAACTTCAATAAAAGAAAAGTTGATAGTTAACTTCTTAAAAAACTTTAAAAACCTAAAGAATTTCCTATCAAGATTTTCATTTCAGTAGTCTTTATGGGAAAGGTGGTGGTGATCATTGTAAATCTTGCCAAATGTGTTTATCTAATGCAACATCATATTTAGGTTTTTCTAAAGAAAAGAATGGATCTTCTGATGTTTCCTTAGTTTTTTCATCTATTGGTACATCCTTTATTTGTTCATATTTTGTCTTTACCTCCTCTAACTCTTTACCATCTATTAGATTAATGTCTTTACGATACTCCTCCTTATCCTTATAATTTATTTCTATGTTACTAGGAAAGATTCCTTGGGGTTCATTATTCAAGGAATTAGCTAAATGCCCTAACTAATTTTCTAACTTCCTAATGGACCCATCAACAATAATAAATTTTCTATAGAAGGCCTCTTATCCATATATTGATTATTCAAATTAAAATTTGAATGATGACTAGGTCTAGGATTGTTATAATTATATTTTGGAGGAGAATTCCAAATGCCTATAGGATTGGGTTGTTGATTATTCCAACAAAAATTAGGATAGTTCTTCCAACCTAGGTTATATGTATTAGAAAATGTTTTAATTTGCATATTGATCAAATTTAAAGATTTTATATCTGATATGCTTTAATGACTAGGCATTCCATACGTAGGTTCTTCTGGAGGCTCATATGCTCCTGAGGTAACATTTACTCCTATGTTTTTAAATTTTTCCTGGAATGAGTAGAAACTTTTGAGGCCAAAATAGACAGCACATCTTAATTATGCATACACCCAACCATTTTATTGTTCATTCTATTAGAAGGAAACTAAAAATTATTGGTGGTCATCTCCTCAATTAAAGAATATGCTTCATCGAAGAACTTAGGCATCAAAGAACGTCCAGCTAAGGTGTTTATAAAAGCTATAATTGACCTTACCAAACTATTATTAAAGGTTTTTATAATTAATAAATTAAGTAAAACATGGTGTGGTCACTTCTTATATAGCTCGTTAAACCTCTCCCAAGCCTCATAAATCAACTCCCTATGTAATTGACTAAAAGATGTATTATCATTCCTCGGCTTGGTAATCTTGCATGATGGAAAGTACTTGGCTAAATAATTGCACATTAATATAGAGGTTGGGTTTATAAGTACTTTCCTAAATCATTCCACATTAATATAGAACCCAGGGGCAAGAAATTTAACCTTAGTTTTGCCTTATCTCTTTAAAATGGAAATAATCTAATTTTAGTTGCATCATCCAAGACTCCATTATACTTAAATGATGTGCATATTTCTAAAAGCTTGTAATATATTATTTTAGATCCTTAATAGGAGATCCAGACTAAGGATTTTGAACCATTTGAATGGTTGCAGGTTTTGGATCGAAATTATTAGCCTGATTGATTATTATATGAACGCCATCTACTAATGGGTTAGCATATTCTCTTAATTGTCTAGGCTACTCATTATCATTAATATGGTTTGCAATGTTTGATTCTTTTTAATATTTCAAAATTTTCTAATTTTTTGAAGTATTTATTTTTCAATTTTTGGGTTAAACTTAGATAATAAAGTGTGAACCCTACTACACGTGCAGCAGGTTTTAATAATTATAAAAGAAAATATACTACTCTAAATTGTAATGAACAAGATTCCACAAATTCATAAACAACAATAGATGAAATTATATAAGCATAAATAAAAACAAATCCTAAATTCTAAATGTTTTCTAAAAATTACACAACAACATAAAAAAAGTTTTTCTTTCTTTTTTCTTATAGTAATACTAACAAGTGTGCTAACAAAAACAACATGATGTAGATATAAATAGAGTTTCACATAAGCAATAGTTTTGTAACTAGAGAAGAAAATAGCAATACTAAAACGTGAATTTTATAATTTAGTTCAACTTGTTCCAAATGACTTAAAAATGTTTAATCGTTGGCAATGATGCCAAATTTTTTTGATGAACATACACATGATTATAAAATGATATATAGATTAAGGCCCTATATGTAAGTGTATGTGTCACAATAAAGTAATAAAAGGATGGGTAAATCATCATTCCTATGAGGATTAATTTCTTTAATTTGAAATACAGATTACTAATTTTTTAACCCACTATAAATTTTCTTGCCAAATAGAAATAAACTACTAGAAGTGAAACTACCCTATAATTTATTTTTGGAGTTTTTATTTTTATAAATATATAAAATTTCTAAACTAATAAAGTTCATAATTTTATGCAATTCAAAAATATTGATTATAAGAAGTTAATGTGAATCAGAGCAATTGTAATCCTTCATCTATATAAACTTTATTTAGATTCTAACTAATGTTTCATTATAAATCAACTCCTTGAATCCTAAAATTTGAATTAGCCTTTGTCTAGGTCTAAATAACACTCATTCAAATTTCCTTTATTAAGTTCACTATACCTCCATCATGGTTGTAGATCATGCTTAATTTTTAAACTTAGTGCCCAACTACAATGTTAAATTAAGCATAGGAAAATATGAAACAAAACATAGCTTCTCTACATAAGTAATATATCCTTTGAACATGCATAAAATTAAGTGCACCATTAGTTTAAAAAGTACATTCAATTATTGAACATGCTCAAAATATAAAAAGTACAAATAATTTTGTGACACATTAAAATATAAAACAAGTGTAGACATTAAAGGCTAGAACCAGTAATCTCTAGGGGAGGCCGATAGAAATCAAATTTGATCATATTCAATCCCTATCAGCACTCTCACTATTGGACTTCTCTCTCACACACTTACGATACATAATAAAAGGAAAATAAAATACACTCTCACTATACACACTCTCCAATAACAAACCCCCAATACATGAGAAGTGAGCCACCTATTTATATATTTGAAAAATAATTACGCTATTGTCATGGCGCTGACCTATTTGGTGTCATGGTGCTGCAAGAGCTATAGCTTTGATTAATTTTTTTGTAGCACTGATTTGAAATTCAACTTGTTGGTTCATTAAACTTTTCATTAGTTTGTCGGTTCAACTATCATTAACTGTAACCATTATAGTGATGTGGATATTTGGAACTGTAGAGGCAATACGGTGTTGAGCCATTTCAACCTTAGCACCTCAACATCTTTCTCTCTATTATGGATCCTTCAATCTCTACCGTGGGTCTACTTTTAGTACTCTTGTGCTTATTAAAGTGGTAATATGACACTTTAGTTAGTGGCATTGTAGCCTGCTTTAATCATCATTTTTATTTTACTCCTTTCTTGCATAAAAAGACATATTTTTGTTGTATTTTTAATAAAAAAAGTTGTAGATTGGAGTACACATTTTTTTTATTATCAAGCATCTAAGGAGACTTTCTATAGTCTTATGAACCATAGGAGCTACCTCAACCTTTTCACATGTATACACATTTTACATTCTTTCTCTAAGAGTGAAGCCACTCATTCACCTGAGCATCCTCATCTCTACAATACCTAACTTAATTTTATGCTTCTCTTCTAATGGCCAACATTTTGCAACATAAAGCATTACTGATCTCACCTCCATCTTATAGAAATTTCCCTTAAGCTTGAGGGGAACTATTCTGTCAAACAACAAGCCTTATGTATTCCCTCTCTTAAACCCTCTAACTTGAATTCAACTAATAGTATCCCCATCTATTTTACGATCACTTTGAATAATAGACATGGGATATATAAAACAAGTACTCAATTTTATGACTTCATCACCCAAAATCACAATCCCCTCACTAGATCTATTACTACTAAAATTACACTCCACGTATTCTATTTTAGATATACTCAAATGAAAACCTTTACTCTAAGGTTACCCTCCAAAATTCAATTGTTCCTTCAACTCCCTATCTAGTCTTATAATTAGGAAGATTATCATCATCCAAAGAATACACTAGGGTACATCCTCTTATAAATGTCTGGTAAGAACATCCATGACTGAAGAACATGGTTAAGGTCTTAAAAGTCATCCTTGATGTAATTCAACTAAAATAGGAAAATACTTGGTCAAATAAACTTATGTTTGAAAAGAAGTTGCTTCTCTCGCATACATATCCTTAATGACTCGAATATAAGAATTATGAACTCTTTTTTTTTCTAGAGCTCTATAGAGCACTGCTCTTAGAATTTTACCACATGCTTTCTCTAAAATAATAAATATCATGTGTATATTTTCCTTATTCTCTCCAAACTTTACATCTATCCTCTCTATAACATTCATAACAGGCATGCGTATCATGAATTCAAATTGATTTTGAGAAAGATTAGTATCTCATCATTACTTGCTCAATAATTCTCTCCTATTGTTTTACCGTATTACAAATTAAGTTAATTCTTATATAATTCACACACTCATGTGCATCAACTTTATTCTTAAATTAAGCAATTAACACACTCCTTTTCCACTCATTTGACATATTTTTAGTCATCAAAATAATTTTGAAAGTTCCATAAGCTAAGAAATTTCTTCATCTCTTCAGTATTCCCACACGTCTATTGCAAGGTCTAACAACTTTTCCAGCTTCATTTTTATTAGAGCCTCTCTAGCTTAAATATTTCTAAAAAAATAATAAAAATCAAAATCTTTACTTACAATTAGGGTGCCAAGGTTAGTAAATTCAATGGTATTCTAACAATCGTCAATTAAAAGCTTATAAAAAACTCTCATCCACCTTTGTTGAATATCATCTTCTAATACAAGTACTTTTTGATCTTCACCCTGTTGCACTTTACTCGAACTAAATCTTTAATTCTCCTATATCTTTGCTTGGATAACATACACATACATATTTTTCCCTCCTTATTAATTAATCAATTATATAAATCACTAAAAGCTAAGTTCTTTGCATTGTAAATTACTTTCTTAGACTCCTTATAGGCCACTTTATATCTTTCCAAAATTTTCAAGCTTCTAAATGTAAACTAAGTTTTATAACATAATTATTTTTTTATCTTTTCTTAGACATTTTGATTCCACCACAAACTATTTATACTATTATGAGCTTTTCATTTTGATGATCTAAGCAGATTTTGGTAATATTTTTAATATCGCTAGATTTTTTTTCAACATTAAATTAGCTTCCTCATGCAAAGTCAAAATCTTAAGATCTTAAATTTTAATCTCAAAAATATTTTTTTAGTGTTCTTTAAATGTCCCAATCTAATTCTTTGACAATATTTTACTTTATTTTTTATATTATGCCCCTTTAACTTAAAGTCAAAAACTAATAAGAAATGTTGGTTATATAAACATTTAGTGTGGAAAACTTTATAATCTTTACAATCTAAATACTTAAATTTTTTATTAAAAAATAATATATCTATTGAAAGTTTGTTAAGGATGTTAGCCCTTGTGAACTAGTCCCGAGGCTAACCAAGAGGACGGTGAATTGGTTATTTTAAAAAATTCGTGAGCAACAATGATTTAGAAAAAATCTTTTTGAATGTTTTAAAATAATTACAGTTTCCTGATGATTTGCAGATGTTCAACGACTATCAAATAATAATCATAATCACAGAATCATCAACAAAAAAATAAGTGCGTAAAATAATCAGAAAGAACACACCAGATTTTATAGTGGTTCGGTCAACTTGACCTACGTCCACTCCTTGGAGCCTCCCCTCCGGGTATTGCACTAACACTAAGTGACTCTCCTTCTGCTCCCACAACAAGGTGGAGAAGCTTGTACAAAAACTACTTTCCACCAACCTGACGAGGCAGAGAACCTAGACTCCTTTCGCTTCCTCCTGAAGCAGGCAGGAACCTAGACTCCTTTCACTTCCTCCTGAAGTAGGTAAAGAACCTGGACTCCTTTCACTTCCTCAAGAAACAGGAAGAGAACCTGGATCTTCTTGTGAATGATCCTCCCACAGAGACACCAACAAGATAAGAGACGACGACCGAGAAGATGACTCAAATCCTTGCTTGGAGCAACCTTTATGAATCCCTCACAAACTCCCCTTCATAAGATCCTATCTCTCTCTCCCAAGCTCTCTCTCTCTCTCTCAAGGTTCTCTCTGGTAAGGAAAGTGGCAAAAGATTTTTCTTATTGGAAGAAAAAGATCTTAAATAGTAGGGCTCAAAAATTACCCTAAATTTTAACCGGTCGACAAATATCATCCAGGACGATCGACGGATCGTCCTATACGATTAGTACCAAATCACACATATCAGTTTGGATGATTTGGTTTCTCTGGATGATTAGAAGACAAAATTTTTTCATATCATCTGGGATGATCCTGTGATCATCCGAGATAATTAGTTCAACTCGGGAAAATTATCCTACACATTATTTAGATTGTCCAGGGCAACTGATGCTGGATGATTAAAAATGACTTGATCGGCCGGGATGATATCATGATCGTCCCATATGATTAGTTCAAAAATGACCAAAATCATCCTGCACATTATTCGGATCGTCCAGGTAAAATGCTCTGGATGGTCAGGATTTTGCATGTATCATCCAAGACGATATTATGATCATCCAGGATGATATGATCATATTAATAAAATATTAATTACTTTCCTTAATCATCAAACTAATTTAGGCATAATTATAAAGGATCATCCGGGACGATCAGACCAAATATCTAAAAATAAAAACTTGCCTAGCTTGATGTGGCAGCTGAGAATTTTTTATTTGAGCCTATCATCCTGTATGATGGGTATATTATCCAGGATGATCTGCCTAATCAAACCAACTTAACCTGGTCACCCAAGTTAGTGTTTTTATTTTCACTAGATCTCGTCTAGGATGATATGAATATCGTTCAGGTTGATATGAACAAAATTTGAAACAGAAACTTTAACTCATTAAAACTCTCCCCCTGAGCGTGTGTGTGTAAGGTTACTTAGCTAGGGGATCAATTACATTACATTTGACTCAAGAAAGGGAAAAAATATATTTAAACACAGGCGGACCCGATCTTGAGTTGGCTTGAATTGCATTTGATCTTTTGTACCAGAAATGTTAGCCAATCAATATAGAACACAGAAATATTTGTTATCATAAAAATTATGATCCTTAAATCCAGGCTTGCAATAATCTCCCCCTTTTTGATGATGCCAAACATTTATTTAGTAGTTTCAAATCAAGCAAATTTTAGTAATTAAAGCACATTCGAGAGAAGATTTGTCATTGCAAATTTTATTAATTATTGATAAACAGTGATATTCAATACACAAAAGAAACTACTACAACACAAAAATAACAAAAGAAACTACTAGTACCACAAAAATAACTCCCCCTTTTGACATCATAAAAAGGAGAGAAGAAAAGACAAAATAATAACAAACTAAAATATCACAACACACCAAACTAATAGAGAGGCAGATCCTGATCAGATGGAGGAAGTGGAGGTGGATGAAAGTAGATGTGGATGGTGGCGAACTGCTCACTAAACTAGGCCATATCCTGGTCATGCTGCTGTTATTGGTGAGTCAAAAATGAATTGAAGTGAGTAACATCCTCGGCGTGCTGCTGCTCCTGGGCAACCATGTAGGAGTCAAAGCGGGCCTCTCACTGGTCAAAATGCTGCACCAAGTGATCTAAGGGTGATGTTATACAGAGAGAAGTAGGTGCAGCAGGTGCAGCTGGCTCAAGAGCAGCCTCCCCCTCTTCACCCTGAACATCCGTTGTGGGCTCCAAATGAAGTCTAGTAATGTGGAGAGTATTAAAAGAGCTATCAGAGAAGAAGATAGGTGGGATTCGGTCTGGATCTGGATATTAAAATTTGTATTTTATATTTAGGGCATAGTGGATGAGATTTCCTAAAGCTAGATTGGGGCGTCTCCTATGGCCTGGATCCCTAATGGTAGTTAGTTGTTTAATGTAGCAAAAAATTAAATCAGTGGCATTAAAGTCACGATGGGCCATGATGTAGTAGGTAGTTATAGAGAGCAAAGGAGTGATGGGGATGCAGTCCCCAGCCTTAGGAATAATGGAGGAGTGAAGGACATGTTGGATTATCCTAGCTAAATGTGCAAATAGGTTGTTAGACCTATTACTCACGTTCCTAGACTAACCAAGAGGGGGGGGGGGTGAATTGGTACTTTTAAAAATTACTCTTGGTATTTTGTAAATTCTAAAGCTAATCGTACAGTACGATATAACTTCGTACAGTACGAATAGAGATAATTTTGGCTCTTTTGTTCAAACGCAAAAATTTAACCACAAAGAAAATAAACAGTAGAAAAATAAAAATGCAGAAAATAAATAGTGAACAGAGAACACCAGAATTTATAGTGGTTTGGTGAAAACATGACCTACATCCACTCCCTAGAGAGTCCTTCTCTAGGTATTGCACTAAACTCAAGTGACTCTCCTTTTTCCCCCACAGCAATGCGGAGAAGCCTTTACAAACTCTCTTCCACCAACCTTGGTGCGGCAGAAAACCATCATCCTTTTCACTTTCCAAGTGCGGCAGAGAACCGTCATCCTTTTCACCCTCCAAGTGCGGCAGAGAACTGTCGTCCTTTTCACCCTCCAAGTGCGGCATAGAACTGGAATCCTCTCGAACAATGCTCTTCCAAAAGCCTCCAAGGAACTAGGAAGATGCTTGAAGAATAAGTAAAAGAAATCCTCTCAATTGAATAACCTTGTGAATCTCCTCACAATTCTCTCTTGAAAGATCTCTCAAAACTCACTCCCAAACACTCTCCCAATCACTCTCCTTTCACTTCCCAAAAGAATTTTCGCAGAAGGATCTTTCCTTCAGTTAGTTTTGAGTCATTTTTATACTTGGGATAGAAAAAATAATCCAAAAATTGAAATTTCAAGTTAAGTACGGGTCGATCGTCCCGTACGATCTAAGATCATATTATACGAATAGTTCAGAACATTAAACAATCTGTCTCGTACGACTCATCAGACGAACAAGTCAGAGCCGTTCGTACGAACATTTCGTCTCATACAAACTTTTGGACGATCAAGTCAGTGAGCTTCGTACGAACCATTTGTCCCGTACGAACACTTGGATGATCAAGTCAGTGAGCTTCGTATGAACCATTCGTCCCGTACGAACGCTTGGACGATCAAGTCAGTGAGCTTCGTCTGAACCATTCGTCCTGTACGAATATATGGACTAACCCAATTTTGAGCAGTTCGTACAGCGAAACTCATGTATGAATATTATTCATACTGTACGAACATGCCTTAGAAAAAATTTCTTGGCATGTGGATTCTTTTTGGAGGACATATTCTACAGATCGTCCCGTACGAGATCAAATCGAAATGTACGATAAGTTTTAAAAATTTTAAACTTTTTTACTGCTCCATTGTGTTTGTGCACAGTTATCCAACTTACAATCACACTCTCTCACACTCAAGAAAAAGAAATTTTACAGACTTCATTTACAGTGGACAAGTGAACTTTAAGTCTTCAACAATCTAGAGTGTGAATTTCCTGAAAAATACTTTAGTACACACAACAAAAACTCAAATATATGTTAGAAGATGAAATAGACAAACAATAAGCTTTTGTAATGATCAAAAACATAAACTTGGATTAGAATTCACATGAATAAATAGATTCACCCAAATCAAATCAATCTCCCCCTTATTGATGATGGCAAAATAACTATTGTTTGAAATGACATATATAAAAATAGATCTTCTAACATCCACTAAATATACTCCCTTAAATAAAAGATCTTCACTCCCCCTAAATAAAAGATCCCTAAAGTTCCCCTAAAGAATTGACTTATCCTATCCCTAAGCTCCCCCTAAAGACTAATCAAGATATATGAGGATAGAGAAGTTAACATGGAATACACAAGGGAAGGGAAGAAAAGAGTGTAGAAATGATAACAAGCACATGCAAAAAAAAATAGCACAAAAAGAGACAAATAAAACAAACAAATAGCACATAACATGCACATAATATAAGTTAAACAAAATAGCACATAACATGCACATAACATAAGTCAACAATAAAATTCTCCCCCTTTTGCCAACAGCAAAAAGGACACTTAAAAATAGTTGAGAAGTGGAATAATGTTAAATGAAGTTTAACTACAATATTCAATTGAGATACAAAAACTAAAGACTCAAAAGTGTTAGATTGCATAGAATGTTAAGGAGAAGAAAAGTTGATCTAAAGTAGTAATGTATTAGACATATTAGTAGTCCCAATTTTTGTACAGAAGATGAAATAACATTACCAAAATTCTAAGTCTAAAGTGACAATTATTGATTAGTGAATATAGAGAAAAAATGCTAAAGGAAAGAATATTTGGCGATTTTGCGCATCTTTCAAAATGTAGTCTAATTTTGTGCCTTATTAACATTTGGCGACATTGCGCATCTTTTATTGGATGACACACTTTGTGTGTCTTTTCACATTTGGCGACATTGCGCATCTTTTCTTGTATGGCACATTTTGTGCATCTTTTCAAGCTTTGCTTTGAATGTAAGATTCTTTCCAAGAACATTATCTCTTAGTCACAAATACAATAATAAACACAAAGATATAGAATGTGAGAATAATGTTAAAACATCAAAAATACACAAATTTAGACTAAATAATACATGTCTAAATAAGATTAAGTAAGATCTTCTAATCCACACCAAAACATAACGGAATCTAAAAAATTTGAAAATTTAAAGTTATGCATAGTATTTTCTATTGTAATATAAACTCAATTAACATTCTAGATCATTAATCAACTATAGTCAAGTGAATTAAAAAAAATACAACATATCCAATTACTAACACAAAAAGGATAAGCACATAAACTCTAGAACATTTCATTACTAATCATTTGAAGACATACAACATAGCAAGTTTTACATTGAGGCACCATCTCATCATAAAAAAAAACTTGCTAACATTTCCAAACGTAAAACAGCCTAAAAACTGATAAAGAGAAACACAATCACATTCAAGCCAAACCATAACAAAGCGAGCTAGAACTGAGAAGGCCCTGATCCGGAGGAGGTGGTGGAGCACCAAACAACGCAAAATAGTTGTTAAGAGTAGCAATATTAGTGTTTACAGCATCAAATTGGTCCCTAACCCAACCTCTATCCTCACTGTACTGATCATCCTGTCTCTTCAAATGAGCCTCCATGTCATCAAACCTTTTATCCATTCTATCAAAATGTTGGACCATGTTTTGATAGAAATCCTGTGATGATCCAGAGGCAGTTGAGGGTGCACCTGAAGGAGCAGAAGCAGAAGGAGGCTCATCATCTGAGTTGTCATCTGTACCGTCTTTCCCAAATAACGCTCTAAAGGAAGCGTTAGTGAAGTAGAGTGGGAGTTCAGAAGGACCAGAAGGATGAACTAGGTTATATTTCCTCTCTAGGATGTAACACACAACATGTCCTAAAGCAATATTTTTCTTCCTCTTCACACTAGCCAAACCAATATCAGAAAGATAGTAGATGTAGTCTAAGATCAATTGGGCTTTATCTATAGGTTGGCCAGTCATAATAAGAATAGTGGTTGAAGAAAGAAGTGGAGTCATATTAACCCGATCTCCTGCTTTAGGAATGATTGATGTCCTAAGCACATGTTGGATTATCCTAGCATTTTGATTCAATGTATCTACCTGGGAGACATGTGTGGGTGTGCTTACACCTTTAAGAACTCGGTTAATTTTTGACCAACCGTTTTTAGGTCTAGTGGCAAAGGTATGAGCTCTAGTCCCTTGAGTTCTAAGATGAACATATTCCCCTAGATCCTCCTTGGTTATAACAACTTTTTACTTAAGGACAAAAGAAGAAATGACTGTGTGATCCTGGTTAAAGGTCATGTTGGCCAGGAACACATGAAACAAATCCTTATTGAAAGCATAGATCAAGGTCAAGAGAAAAGAAAAATGGGTCGAGTCAAAGAGGGGCATAACTACAAAATGTATATTTTCCTGGAATAATATGCGGGAAGGAGTAACCTTAGATGCAGCATACCTAAGGTATGCTTCCTCATTCTCCTCACTAAGAAAGGTTTCATACCAGTTCCTTCTAGACGCAGGACCCGTAGCCACCCGTGCTCTTTTTTCACGGCCCGACATCTTCTCTCAAGGCTCTAAAAGGTTCTAGATAGAAAGTGAAATGAAAGAAAATGACCCGCCTTTATATAGAAAAAACCTGTGATCGTACTGTACGAATCCAGTTCGTACAAGACGAACCTTACTTCGTCCGGGACGAATAAATGTTCATCCAGGACGACCGAAAGTAGTCAAAATGAAATAATTTTTTGTAAACTGCTCATCCCGAGGCGTCCTTTCGTACAGGCTTTTTGACTTTCTGATCGTACAGACGATGACATGTTCGTCCGGGATGATCAGAAAATTTAAGATTGTTCAGGTGACGGTTAGGTTCGTCACTCATGCGAAACGATATGTGGATCATACAGACGAATGACATATTCGTACGAACGATCACCAATAATAACTGATGCTAACCGTATTTCCTCCCAGTTCATACAGACGAAGTATAGGTACGATATTGTAATCGTACAGTACAATACGATATCATACAGTACGAATAGACACTATAAACTACCATCACTTCAAAACTTACATACTTTCAACATTCAATTAAGGAATAAAAATCACAACAGAAATTTTTGATTTTTCCCTTCTTTTTTAAAAAAAAAATATAAAAAAAACAACCAATGAACAAACTTAACAAATACAAATAAAAAATATATTTGCAGAATTTTCAATTAAGCATTAAGATCTATCACACCTAGCCTTGTCCTTAACATGCTAAATGTGTCAAAGGCTAAGGGATTTGTGAAAATATCTGCAAGCTGATCTTTAGTAGCGACATGATGTAGTTCAATTTCTCTGTTCACCACATGATCTCTTATAAAATGATGCCTTATATCAATATGCTTGATTCTAGAATGTTGAATAGGATTCTTTGAAATACAAATGGCACTAGTGTTGTCACAAAATGTCGGAATGGTGCCAACTACAAATTCTAAGTCAGTCAATTGTTATTTCAACCAAAGCACCTGTGCTACACAACTCCCTAAGGCAATGTATTCTGGTTTAGTTGTAGAAAGTGCTACTAAATTTTGTTTTCTACTGGACCAAGATACTAATAAATTTTTAATGAATTGACATGTTCCAGAAGTACTTTTCCTATCCACTCTACAGCCTGTAAAATCTGAATTTGAGTATCCAATAATTTCAAAAGAAGAATTGTTCTTAGGATACCAAATTCCTAAATTTTGAGTTCCCAAAAGATATCTTAAGATCCTTTTTACTGCTGTCAAATTTGATTCATTTGGATTAGCTTGAAATCTAGCACATAAGCAAACACTAAACATAATGTCAGGTCTGCTAGCAGGCAAATAAAGCAAATATCCAATTATTCCTCTAAACTTCTTTTGATCAATAGATTTTCCCATAGGATCCTTATCTAATAGGACTAAGGAACTCATGGGTGTAGTGACTGGTTTAGCATTATCCATTTCATACTTTTTGAGGATTTCCTTCACATATTTATTTGACAAAGAAAGGTTCCTTCCTCATTTTGCTTTATGCTAAAGCCAAGAAAATAACTCAAATCACCCATCAAACTCATCTCAAATTCACTACTCATTATTTTTGAAAATTCATCAAATAGAGCTTTATCAGTTGATCCAAAAATGATATCATCCACATATATTTGTATAATGAGTATTTCATTTCCAAGTCTTTTCAAAAATAGAGTGGTGTCCACACTTCCTTTAACAAATGATCTGTTTAATAAGAAAGTGCTTAACCTCTCATACCATGCTCTAGGTGCCTGTTTTAATCCATATAATGCCTTTTTTAATTTGAAAATATAATTAGGGTATTTAGAATTTTCAAAACCAGGAGGTTGCTAAACATAAACTTCTTCTTCTATCACCCCATTTAGAAAGGCACTCTTGACATCCATCTGATACAATTTAAAATCTTTAAAATAGGCAAAGGCTAACAAAACTCTTATTGCTTCAAGTCTTGCTACAGGGGCAAATGTCTCCTCAAAATCAATTCCTTCAATTTGATTATACCCCTTAGCTACTAATCTAGCCTTATTTCTCACAACTACTCCTGAATCATTCATCTTATTTTTGAACACCCACTTAGTCCCAACTACACTTTGATCTTTTGGCCTTTCAATTAACTCCCAAACATCATTTCTCTTGAATTGATTCAACTCCTCTTGCATGGCCAAAATCTAAAATTCATCCAAAAGTGCTTGTTCTATGTTCGTGGGTTCTATCATTGAAATAAATGTTGAATGATTCACTTCTTTCCTCAAACCATGCCTAGTTCTAACTCCTTCACTTGGTTCACGTAAAATCAACTCTTTAGGATGACTCCTTACAAATTTTCCATTCTCTGGGCAATTGGTTTTCCTCTTCTTTTTTAACCCTTTCTTCAACTTTTTGATCTTCAAGTTTTTGGGTTAACACCTCAACCTCATCTTCATCCAACTTAGACCATTTGCTATCATAGGATTCATCAAAAACAACATGTGTGGTCTCTTCAACTACCAATATTCTCTTATTAAAAACTCTATAGGATTTTCCAACACTTGAATATCCTAGAAAGATTCCTTCATCTGATTTTGGATCAAATTTTCCTAGAAGAGTTTTAACATTATTATGTATTAACACTTTACATCCAAAAACATGTAGATGCGAGAGGTTATGACTTCTACCTTTAAGAAGTTCATAGGGTGTCTTATTCAATTTAGACCTTATGTACACCCTATTCAACACATAACATGCTGTACTAACTGCTTCAGCCCAAAAGTATTTAGGAAGTGAATATTCTGCCAACATGGCCCTAGCAGTTTCAACTAATATCCTGTTCTTTCTTTCTACAACTCCATTCTGTTGAGGTGTCCTAGGAGCTGAGAAGTTGTGTTCAATTCCAAGAGATTTATATAAATCATTAAACATTTCATTTTCAAATTCTCCCCCATGATCACTTTGAATACTAACTATTTCAAAACTAAGTTTCCTCTGAATCCAAGTGGCAAAATCTCTGAACTCTTCAAATGATTCACTCTTATGATTCAAAAATCTAATCCAGATAAATCTAGTATAGTAATCCATAATAACATACCCAAATCTTTTTCCTCCTAAACTTAAGGTACTAACAGGTCCAAATAAATCTATGTGAAGAATTTCTAACGGCTTGCTAGTCCTAATTTCCTTGATCGAATTGAAAGAGGATCTCACTTGTTTTCCTAGTTGACATGCATCACACAAGTGATCTTTAGTAAAATCTAATTTGGGTACTCCTCTAACTAGTTGCTTTTGAGTAATTTTCCTAAGATTTTTCATGCTAGCATGACAAAGCCTTCTATGCCAAAATCATGATTCATCAGATACAGTTTTCAAATACAAGGCAGTAGATGGTTTAACAAAATTTAAATCTAGCATGTAAATATTATTCACCCTATCACCATTTAAAACAACAGTTCCATTTAGACTAATAACACAACTTATAGGTAAAAACTTTATATGATAGCCCTTATCACATAATTGACTAACACTCAACAGATTATGTTTCAAACCTTCAACCAACAGTACATTCTCAATAACAAAATTTTTTGAATTTCCAATTATACATGTACCTACCACTCTCTTGGTGGTATTATCTCCAAGCGTCACCTTGCCTCCATTCCTAGCTTCCAGCGATATAAATTGATTCGTATCTCTAGTCATATGCTTTGAGCATCTGCTATCCAGGTACCAAATAATCTCACGAGGTCTTGTGTGAGAGCGATCCTGCAAAATGATTAAATGTTAGGCTTGGGAACCCAAAGAAGTTTGGGTTCACCTCTTGATAATTTTAAATCAGATGCATGTGTGATATGCTGTGATTTATGTACCTAAGGTCTCCACACTAAATGTGTTCTATACTTCAAAGTACAGGTATGGAAGATATGTCCTAAACTACCATAAGAAAAACACTTTATCCCTGGAAAGTGATTCACCAATCTATTCTTCCTAATAATTTTCTTTTGAGATCTTGAGTCAATGTTCTTGTGCTAAGATTCATGAAACTCTTCAAGTTTAGGTGGTATTTTATTTTCCTTAAGTGCTTTAATCTGAACATTAAGATAAGCATTAGCATTTCCTAAAATCGAATTGTCAATTTTCAACTCATGCTCTCTAGAATTCGATTCATCCATAAAGGTCTTCAAATCATTTTTAAGTTCAGCATTTGATGATTTTAAAAGATTATGCTGTTTATTTAAATCATCATACTCATCCAACAAAGTTATGTGGTTGCTGTCAATTAATGCATGATCCTTTCTAAGGATCTCATAATCTTTCTGCAGCTCTATATAATCCAAATTTAATTTAGCGTATAGTTTCTTAAGTTTCCTATATGCAGAGTGTATGTGTTCAGAAATTTCAAATAATTCTTCATAGCTTAAATCACATACCTCATCCTCATTTGAATGGTCGAGATTATCAGCCATTAAGCACAAATTGGTAACTTCCTCTTCTGGCGCTGTTTTTGATGAATCTAAAGTTGAGTCCGCCCAGAAAGCTCATTGTACTCTCTTTTTACCCCTTCTATCCTTTGGTTTCTCCTCGATCTTCTCCTTGCTAAGATTTCCTTTGAGATTGGGGCATTCTATCTTGATGTGTCCTGGCTTCCTGCACTCATAGCAAATGACTTCATTAGAAGCCTTAACATTCTTCTAAAACTTACCTTTGTTCCAATGCTGACATCTTCTCTGCTTCCTTTTTAGGAAACTTCTAAATTGCCTCGTCATCAGGGCAAAATCCTCTTCGTCCTCAGGAAGTGACTGATCACTTTCAGAGTCGTCCACCTTTAAAGCAATGTTCTTCTCCTTCCGCTTCTCACCTGTATCAATCTGTCTTTGAGTCACCGATTGCTCGTAAGCAATTAGTGATCCAAGAAGATTGTCAACAGAATAAACATTCAAATCTTTAGATTTTGTGATTGCAATTATCTTTGCATCATATGCAGGAGGTAAACAATGTAATATCTTGTTAACTTTCTCTGCATTCGTCAACTCCCTACCTAAAGCATGCAATGAAGTGGCTATGTGTGTAACACTAGTGTATATGTCAGAAATTGATTCATTCTGTTTCATGCTAAAAAGATCATAGTTGTGCAAGAGAATGTTCAATCTAGTTTATTTCACTTCATTCATACCTTCATATGTGATGCAAAGCCTATCCCAAATTTCTTTTCCTGATTTACAGGTAGACACACACATGTAATCTTCTGACTTTAAAGCACAAAAGAAATTATTCAGATACTTAGCATTCAGTTGAGCTAATTCACGTTCTTCTACAGTCCAATTTGCAAAAGGTGTTTGAACTCTTATTCCTTTTATAATCCTAGTAGGTTCAGTATAACCATCCTAAACTAACATCCACATGTGATAGTCAAGTGATTGCAGAAAAGTAGACATGCGAGTTTTCCAAAAATAAAAATGAATATTATCAAATAACGGTGGTCTAGTGATCGAGTATCCTTCCATAGTATTTTTATTTCCAAAATTAGCCAAGATCAAAATTTCAAAAAGTATTTAAAACAGTTATTTTTGAAATTGGCTCTGATACCACTTGAAAGTGCGAAGAGGTTGTTAGACCTATTACTCACATCCCTAGGCTAACCAAGAGGGGGGTGAATTGGTACTTTTAAAAATTACTCTTGGTATTTTAGAAATTCTAAAGCTAATCGTACGGTACGATATAACTTCGTACATTACGAACAGAGATAATTTTGGCTCTTTTGTTCAAACGCAGAAATTCAACCACAAAGAAAATAAACATCAGAAAAATAAAAATGCCGAAAATAAACAGTGAATAGAGAACACCAGAATTTATAATGGTTCGGTCAAAACACGACCTACATCCACTCCCTAGAGACTCCTTCTCTAGGTATTGCACTAAAATCAAGTGACTCTCCTTTTGCCCCAACAGCAAGGTGGAGAAGCCTTTACAAACTCTCTTCCACCAACCCTGGTGTTGTAGAGAACCGTCGTCCTTTTCACTTTCCAAGTGCGGCAGAGAACCGTTGTCCTTTTCACCCTCCAAGTGCGGTAGAGAACCATCATCCTTTTCACCCTCCAAGTGTGACAGAGAACCGGAATCCTCTCGAACAATGCTCTTGCAAAAGCCTCCAAGGAACTAGGAAGATGCTTGAAGAACAAGTAAAAGAAATCCTCTCAATTGGATAACCTTGTGAATCTCCTCACAATTCTCTCTTGAAAGATCTCTCAAAACTCACTCCCAAACACTCTCTCAATCACTCTCCTTTCACTTCCCAAAAGAATTTTCACAGAAGGATCTTTCCTTCAGTCAATTTTGAGTCATTGTTATACTTGGGACAGAAAAAATCATCCAAAAACTAAAATTTCAAGTTAAGTCTGTGCCGATCGTCCCGTACGATCTGAGATCATACTATATGAATAGTTTAGAACATTAAATAATCCATCTTGTATGACTCATCAGACGAACAAGTTAGAGCCGTTCGTATGAATATTTCATCCTGTACGAACTCTTGGACGATCAAGTCAGTGAGCTTCATACGAACCATTCATCCCGTACGAACGCTTGGACGATCAAGTCAAGGAGCTTCGTACGAACCATTCATCTCGTACGAACGCTTGGATGATCAAGTCAGTGAGCTTTGTTTGGACCATTCGTCCCGTATAAATATATGGACTAACCCAATTTTGAGCAGTTCATACAGCGAAACTCATGTACGAATATTCTTCGTACTAAACGAACATGCCTTAGAAAAAATTTCTTGGTATGTGGATTCTTTTCAGAGGACATATTCTACAGATCGTCCCGTACGATATCAAATCGTACTGTACGATCAGTTTTAAAAATTTTAAACTTTTTTACTCCCCCATTGTATGTGTGCACAGTTATCCAACTTACGATCACACTCTCTCAGACTCAAGAAAAAGAAAATTTACAGACTTCATTTATAGTGGAGAAGTGAACTTGAAGTCTTCAATAATCTAGAGTATGAATTTCTTGAAAAATACTTTAGTACACACAACAAAAACTCAAATATATGTTAGAAGATGAAATAGTCAAACAATAAGCTTTTGTAATCATCAAAAACATAAACTTGGATTAAAATTCACATGAACAAACTGATTCACCCAAATCACAACACTAGCATCCTTGACTAGGGAGGAATAGACCTGGTTGTGGTATTGGGCATTTGTATTTATAAGGAAGCGGTCGGGGACACTCCAATTAAAGTCAGGGTCAGATGCTAAGATATGAATCTTGTCGCCAGAAATGGACAGCTGAAGAATATTATGAAAGTCTTGGAGGGTTAATTCTATGGGTCATTGATTAACAAAGGACTGAAGGGCGGAGTAATCAGCAGTAATGTGAAGATTCATAAAAAAAAAACTCTAAGAAGTTCAGTGCTGAAAGGAAAAGCCAGAGTAAGGATGAAGGTGAGGGATGTGTGAGTGAACAGATTAAGTACCGGATAGGTGAGGGTCCGTGGGTTCGCAGTTTTGGAGATCGTGATCCCAGCATTAAGGTATCTTTGAAATGCAGCTTGATCAACTGCATCAGGAAAGCGGGGATCGGTTGTTCCACTGGAGGAACTAGCACCCTGATGCCAAGAGCATTTGCCACCAGCCATTAAAAGATGAGGAGATGAAGGATCGAGGGAAGAATGGTGAAAAGTGGTGAAGAAGATGGATGTTTAAATAGAAATCATCCAGATCGTCCAAGATGATCGCAGGATCATCAAGGACGATCAGAGTAATTATGATGTCCAGGATGATTGGTCAAAAAGGTGGTCGGATCATCCAGGATGATCTGATATCATCTAGGATGATTAGACACAGACGATCGTCCCGAGGAGATAGACTGGATGACTTTTGATGAAAGGTATCATCTAGGACGATTAGGTGGATCGTCTAGGATGATATGCAATAAATGCATCAGACGGGCCGAATTTGAATCATCCAGTTAGAGATACATGGATCATCTAGGATAATGAGGTGGATTATCCAGGATGATCACCAATAATTGGTGCATACCAGCCATTGGATATGGTGGGGATGACTGGAATGGATCATCAAGGATAATGTAGGGATCATCCAGGATGATGTGCGTATCATCCAGGATGATGTGGGTATCATCCAGGATGATGTGGGTATCATCCAGGATGATGTGGGTATCATCCAGGATGATGTGGGTATCTTCCAGGATGATGTTAAGAAAAAGTGAAAGAGATGAAGGATGGAGAGGAAAGATCAGGGATCCCAAAAATACAAAAAAAAGAAAAATTCAAAATCAAATCAAATAAAAAATAGAAATGAGAAAAATAATAGTAAAAACACTAATTTTTTTTAATCGATTAGCTCAAGTGAAATAGAATTTTCCTTGATTTTTAATTCAATAGCCAATAAGAAGAAAATCGACTACACTGAAATCCAGAAAAAGTTGGAAAGGTAACTTTCGTAACTTCTACCTCAGACACCTTACAGGTTCAAATTCCTTTCAAACAAAAGTCTAATTCAAAAGAAAAGAAATTAGATTTAAAAAGAGATCCTTTCAAGCCTCGTTCTAAAAAAAATATCTGATAGAATAGTATTACAAAGTAAGGAATCAGAAATCATGATTTTTTGTCTCAAGCTTTTAAAAATATTAAGTAGCACATGGATTTTTCAAAGAAATTTAATAATCTGAAAGGGAAGAAACCTTATTTCTTTGTGGGCTCATTTTATGCCTCTTTTTCAATTTATTTAGCACACTTTACTCATCTTTTAATTTTTGATACACTTTGTGTATCTTCCCAATTTGGCGACATTGCGCATCTTTTCAGCTTTGAGCTTATTTTACCTTTTCTTTTTTTTTGTGCTCTTTGCGCATCTTTTATAAGCTTGCTTTCTTTCATAATCATTAAAAAATCTCAATTGTAAAATTACCTTCTAGACATAAGAGAGGATAAAACTCACTCTCTATAATAAGGAGAAGTAATTCACAGAATAAAAACCATACATCATATGATAAGGGTAATCACCTGATTAAGAAAAATATAATAATGATTCAAAGCCTTGAGAATACTATTCATATGAGGTAGATTACTATAGGAAGATAAAATAGATCTCTATTTCAAAAGCCAACTTTTTAATTTAGAAGAAGATTTTTATCCAAAAATAATAATACACCATTAAAGGAGTTAGAGGAAGAGAAATAATCATCAATCTTTCTTCCCTTTAATAGATCTAAAGGAGTCAATCACTGCTTACAAGCTTTCAAATAAAAACTAGGCAAACTCTCAGTCAAAAATCTAATTTATCAGTAGTAGTGAGCAGTGATCTAATTCAGAAGAAAAAGCAATAAACTAAGAACAAATAGGAAATTGCATCAAATTAAATACTCAAATAAAAAAATAACAATAAATAGGAAAAGCAACTAGGAAATAGATAATCAAATAAAGAGAAAATCAGCAGAGAATAAAAAATAGAAGGAAATAGATAATTAAATAAAAAACTAACAGAAATAAAATGAAAAATATAAAACTCAAAAATAATCAGTCTTCAGAATCATGCATTTATGTCAATCACAATCAATCTAGTCCTCAAAATGCTGAATGAGTCAAAGGCCAGTGGTTTAGTAAAGATGTCATCCAATTGATTTTCAGTTGCTACATGGTGTAGCTCAATGTCCCCTCTTGTAACTTGGTCCCTAATAAAGTTATGCCTTATGTCAATATGTTTGGTTCTAGAATGTTGGATTGGATTCTTAGAAATGCAGATGACACTGGTGTTATCACATAGAATTGAAATTGTGCCAACAGGTAATCCTAAATCTAAAATTTATTACTTCAACCAAAGGACTTGGACCACACAACTTCTTAAGGCAATGTACTGAGCTTCAGCAGTGGAGAGTGCAACGAAGTTTTGTTTCCTACTGGACCAAGAGACTAAAGACTGTCCTATAAATTGGCAAGTTCCAGATGTGCTTTTTTTATCCACCCTACATCCTATAAATTTAGAATTAGAATATCCAATAATCTTAAAGGAAGTGATGTGCCTAGGATACCAGATTCCTAAGTATGGGGTCCCTATGAGATATCTAAGAATTCTCTTAACAGCACTCAGGTGGGACTATTTAGGATTAGCTTGAAACCTAGCACAAAGATAAACACTAAACATGATATCAGGTCGGCTAGTAGTCAGGTAAAATAGTGATCCTATAATTCCTCTGTACTTTTTCTGATCAACAGATTTTCCATTTGAATCCTTATCTAACTGAACAGATGAACTCATGGGAGTGTTGATTGGCTTGATTTTGTCCATTTCATATTTCTTCAAAATATCCTTAGTGTATTTTGATTGATTCAAAAAGGTTCCATCATCCATCTGCCTTACGCTAAACCCCAAAAAGTAAGGCAATTCTTCCATCATACTCATCTCAAACTCCTTACTCATTTATTTAGAAAAATTATCACATAAGTTTTTATCAGAATATCCAAAAAGTATATCATTACCATAGATCTGGATAATGAGTAAATCATCTCCTACATTCCTCAGAAAAAGGGTGGTGTTTACGCTCCCCTTAACAAACTCTCTTTCTAATAAGAATGTGCTAAGCCTCTCATACCAAGCTCTGGGTACATGTTTCAATCCATATAAGGCCTTTTTTAATTTGTAAACATAATTAGGATATTAGGAACTCTCAAAGCATGGGGGTTGCTCTACAAAGACATCCTCCTTTATTATCCCATTCAAAAAGGTACTCTTGACATCCTTTTAAAAAAGCTTAAATCCCTCATAACAAGCAAAGGCTAGTAGCACTCTAATGGCTTATAATCTTGCTATAGGGGCAAAGGTTTCCTTAATATCAATTCCTTCTATTTGGTTGTACACCTTAACCATCAATCTTTCCTTATTCCTAACCACCACACCAGAATCACTCATCTTATTTTTAAAGACCCATTTGGTTCCTACAACACTTTGATTCTTAAGTCTTTCTACTAACTTCCAAACATCATCCTTACAAATTAGTTCAATTCCTCTTGCATAGCTAAGATCTAAAATTCATCAGAAAGGGCATGATTGAAGTTGGTGGGTTCAGTCATTAAGATAAAGGTAGAATGGTTTACTTCCTTCCTAAGTCCATGCCTAGTTCTAACACCTTCAGAAGGGTCTCCTAAGATCAGTTCTTTAGGATGACTCGAAGAATATCTCCAATCTCTAGGAAAATTATTTTCAGGTTCTACCATTTCCTCTATATTTATATTTTCAACTCCTTGGGTAATCTCTCCTAAATATTCTTCTTCCTCAAACCTAGTCTCCGTAGGATCAGATTCATCAAACACCACATGAGTAGTTTCCTCCACCACCAAAGTCCTCTTATTGAACACCCTAAAGGATTTCCCCATACTAGAATAGCCTAAGAACACTCCTTCATTAGATTTAGGGTCAAATTTTCCTAAGGATGATTTCGCATTATTCAAAATGAAAAGCTTACAACCAAAGACATGGAGGTGGGATAGGTTTAGAGTTCTACCCTTAATGATCTCATAAGGAGTCTTATTTAGATTGGATTTAACATTCACCCTATTCAGCACATAATAAGCAGTGTTCACCGCTTCAGCCCAAAAGTATTTTGGAAGTGAATACTCAACAAGTATGGATTTAGCGGCTTCCACTAAGATCCTATTCTTCCTTTCAGCTACCCCATTCTACTGAGGGGTCCTAAGAGCTAAAAAGTTGTGGCTAATCCCTTGCTCCTCATAGAATATTCCAAATCTTACATTTTCAAACTCTCCACCATGATCACTATGAATAGTCAAAATCTCAGTACCTAACTTCTTCTGAATCGAAGTGGAGAAAGATTTAAATTCTTCAAATGACTCAGATTTATGTGACATAAATCTAATCCAAGTGAATCTCGAGTAATCATCAATAATCACGAATCCATAGACTTTTCCGCCTAAGCTGGTAGTGCTAATGGGTCCAAAGAGATCCATGTGTAGGACTTCTAAAGGTCTAGAGGTGCTGATATCCTTAATGGAGTGGAAAGAGGATTAGACTTACTTCCATAATTGACAAGCAACACACAGGTGGTCCTTAGTGAACTTAAGCTTGGGGACACCTCTAACTAAGTCCTTTTGGGTGACTCTTCTAAGGGTTTTCATACTGGCCTGACATAATCTCCTGTGCCATAACCAAGACTCACCAATAGTAATTTTTAAGCAAAATAAACCAGCATATTCAATATTATTTAAATTAAGCATGTAGACATTATTGATCCTCTTACCCTGGAAAATAGTGTTATTATTTAAGCTTATGATGCAAGTATTTGCCAGGAACCTGATGCTGAATCCTTTATCGCAGAGCTGACTGATGCTATACAAGTTGTGCTTCAATCCATCTACAAGCAAAACATTTTCAATCAAAAGGTTCTTAGAGTTTTCGATTATACTTGCACCCACCACTTTCCTGGTGGTATTATCTCCAAGAGTGACTTTGCCTCTAACCCTGGCCTCCAGTAAAATGAATTGATTTGTATCTCCAGTCATATATCTTGAACATCCACTGTCCAGGTACCACATGCTCTCATGAGATCTTATGTGAGAGCAACCCTACAAAATCATCAAATGTTAGATTTAAGAATCTAAACAAGTTTGGGTTCCTTCTTATAAAAAGAAGAATGCAATGCATGTGTGTGGTGCTATGAAGGATGCAATTTGGGTCTCCACACCCAATGTGTACTATAGTAAATAGTGTAGGTGTGAGAGATATGTCCTAACGTGCCACAAGAAAAATATCTAATGCTAGGAAAATGGTTAACTAACCTATATGGGTGATAGTGCCTCTTCTTAGGTTTGAATGAAACATACTTTGATGATTTTGAATTAGATTCTTCAAAAGGTGGAGGTGAATAAAATTGTGCAAAAGTAGGAGGTGTTTCATTTTTCTCATATGCACTAATTTTCACACTTAGAAATTCATTTTATTTCTTGAGACTTGTAATTTCAAATTTCAAATAATGCTCACTACTATCTAAATCAGATGCAAGAGTTTCTAATTCCTTAAATACAGTTTCTAATTCAACATGTGATGCTTTTAATGAATCATGCTCAATAATCAAATCAGAATGCTTTTTATTCAACTCATCAAATTCATCAAGTAATGACATGTGATTGCTATCAAGCGTAGAATGATCCTTAATCAAAATTTCATACTCTTTTTCCAAGTTTAAGAATTCCAATTTAAGGCTAACATGCATTTTCTTAAGTTTCCTATATGATGAATGGATTCTTTCAAAAACTTTAAGTAATTGATCATATGTTAGCTCACATACCTCTTCTTGGGCAGACTGACTAGGATGATCATCTGCCATCAAACACAAGTTCGTAGTCTCCTCTTTAGCTTCAGTCTTAGAGGAGTCAGATGTTAAATTCACCTAGAAAGCCTTTTGAATCCTCTTATTATCCTTTCTAAACTTGGGTTTCTCCTCACCCTTCTCATTACTTGGGTGAACCTTAAGTGTAGGATAATCAGCATTTATATATCTAGGCTTCGAGCATTCAAAACAAATAGTATTAGATGAACCTTTGAAATTTCTGCTACTCTTACCTTTGTTCCACTTTTGAAAGATCTTGTGTTTCTTCCTTAGAAAGCTTTTTAATTGCCTAATAATTAAGGTAACATCATCACTATCAGACCCAAAAGAATCAATGTTAGTATTGTTGGCCTTCAACGCCATAGTTTTCTCCTTCTTCTTCTCACCTGCATCAATTTGTCGTTGGTTCACTCCTTGCTTGTAAGTAATGAGTGACCCAAGTAAGTTATCAATAGAATAAGTATTCAAATCTTTAAACTCAGTAATTACAGTTATCTTAGCATCATAAGAAGAAGATAAACATCTCATAATTTTATTAACTTTCTCATAATTAGTAAGCTCTCTTCCTAAGGCATGTAGGGAGGTGACAATTTGAGTGAACATAGTATACATTTCAGAAATTGATTCAGTAGGTTTCATGCAAAAAAGTTTGTAGTCGTGAAGCAAGATCTTTAATTTAGATTGTTTAACCTCAGATGTACCTTAATAAGTAATGCATAATCTATCCGAGATTTCTTTATTAGTAGTGCAAGTAGAGACATGCTTGTAATCCTCAGATTTTAGTACACAGAAAAAATAGTTCAAGCATTTTGCATTCAATTGTGCTAGATCACGATCATCAAAAAATCCATTTAATAAAAGGAAGTTCAGTTTTAACGCCATTAACAAGTCTATGAGGCGCTTCATAACCATCATTAACAAGCATCCACATGCGATAATCAATAGATTTTAAAAAAGTGGACATGCGAGTTTTGAAAAAAAATAAAAGGTATGTTGTCAAATAATTGTGGTCGTGTAATTGAATAACCTTCAGTAGTATTACGATTACCAAAGTTAGCCATTGATCAAAATTCAAAAGTTTGTAAACTTAATTTTTGAATCCCGCTCTGATACCACTTCATAGTTCGTTAGGGATGTTAAGCCCTTATGAACTAGTCCCGAGGCTAACCAAGAGGGGGGTGAATTGGTTATTTTAAAAATTCATGAGCAACAATGATTTAAAAAAAAATCTTTTTGAATGTTTTAAAATAATTACATTTTCATGATGATTAATAGATGTTCAACGATGACCAAATAATAATCACAATCACACAATCATAAATAGAGAAATAAGTGTGAAAATAATCAGAAAGAATACACCAGATTTTATAGTGGTTCGGTCAACTTGACCTACGTCCACTCTCCGGAGCTTCCCCTATGCGTATTGCACTAACACTAAGTGACTCTCCTTCTACTCCCACAACAAGGCAGAGAAGCCTGTATAAAAACTCATTTCCACCAACCCAATGAGGCAAAGAACCTAGACTCATTTCGCTTCCTCCTGAAGCAGGTAGAGAACCTAGAGTCCTTTCGCTTCCTCCTAAAGCAGGCAGAGAACTTGGACTCCTTTTGCTTCCTCCTTGAACAGGCAGAGAACCTAGATCTTCTTGTGGATGATCCTTCCACAGAGACACCAACAAGATAAGAGATGACAGCCAAAGAAGATGACTTAGATCCTTGCTTGGAGCAACCTTTGTGAATCCCTCATAAACTCCCCCTCACAAGATCCTCTCTCTCTCTCCTAAGCTCTCTCTCTCTCTCTCTCTCTCTCTCTCTCCCTTTAAGGTTCTATCAGGTAAGGAAAGTGGCAAAAGATTTTTCTTATTGGAAGAAAAAGATCTTAAATAGTATGGCTCAAAAATTACACTAAATTTCAACTGGTCGACAAATATCATCCACGGCGATCGACGGATCATCCTGTACGATCAGTACAAAATCACACATATCACCCTGGATGATTTAGTTTCTTTGGACGATTAGAAGATAAATTTTGTTCATATCATCTTGGACGATCCTGCGACCATCCAAGATGATTTATTGAACTCAGGAAAATCATCCTGCATATTGTTTAGATTGTATAAGGCAACTGATGATGGACGATCAAAAATGACTTGATCGAGGATGATATCGCAATCATCCCGTACGATTAGTTTAAAAATGACCAAAATCATCTTACACATTATTCGGATCGTCTAGGTGAAACGCTCTGGACAGTCAGGATTTTGCATGTATCATCTAGGACGATATTGCGATCATCCAGAATGATATGACCATATCAATCAAATATTAATTACTTTCTTTAATCACCAGACTAATTTAGGCATGATTGTGAAGGATCTTCCAAGATGATATAAGTATCATCCGGGACGATTAGACCAAATCTCTAAAAACTTGTCTAAGTTGATCTGGCGGCTGAGAATTTTTGATTTGAGCCTATCATCCTATACGATGGGTATATCATCCAGGATGATCTGCCTAATCAAACTGACTTAACCTGATCGCCCTAATTAGTGTTTTTATTTTTACTAGATCATTCAGGACGATATGAATATAATCCAAAATGATATGAACAAAATTTAAAATAGAAACTCTAACTCACTAAAACTCTCCCCCTGAGTGTGTGTGTGTAAGGTTACTTAGCTAGGGGATCAATTACATTACATTTGACTCACGAAAGGGAAAAATTATATTTAAACACACACAGACCCGATCTTGAGTTGACTTGAATTGCATTTGATCTTTTGTACCTGAAATGTTAGCCAATCAAAATAGAACATAGAAAAATTTGTTATTATCAAAATTATGATCCTTAAATCCAGGTTTGCAACATCTATATTTACCTATATACATTCTTATAAATGATGAGATTTTCCTCTCTTTTCTTAAAATTTATGATTATTCAAAATTAATTATTAGTTAACTAGTTTGAATTTATAAAGTATCAATGTGCAACCTCTATGCTTATTTTTAAAGAGTTTTTTTTCTTTTTGAAAATATTCATAATTTTACTTTCATAAGGATATGTAAGAGTCATAATAGTAAAGTAGTTGATTTGGCAAAATTGGCTAAAGCACAATTTAATCAAGAGAACTATCCTATAATAGTTTTAATATAAAGTTAGGAATTACTATCTCTGGCATATTTAGATAGCCCTAACTTTCCATAAATTAAAAATTTAAATTCTACTCTAGAGTCATTTACTAATCAAGATGAAGATTGCTGACAAATTTTTTATAGAGTATTTTATTCATGGAAAACTTCCTCTAGATTGTTTTGTTGCCTTATTAATTCTATAAAGGGCATTGTCCAATACGTTAACTGATAATATTTTATTCCATCACTCATATGATTAGAAGTGGCTTCATTATCATGATATAATAGAATCCAATAAGGATATAAGAGAAGTTCATGAAGGATTAAGCAAGGTCATAAACTTTGCCCCAACATGAAATTAAAAATTAGAACATTAGGATATTATTGGCTAACCATCAAATATATTATATTTATTTTGCAAAAAGATGGCATTAATTTCAAGTACATGGCCTTATTCCTTAAATTTCCCTAAATTTGGTAAATCCAACCATTACTTCTTTATCATTTGAATGTTGGGGATATTGTGCATCTTATTGACACTCTTTCAAGAAAATGGCATATATTCATTTTAGCCACCACTGATTACATCTCTAAAGTATTAAACTAATCTACTAAGAGATGTAAAAGAGGACAATGTGTCATAACTATTTCAAAATCAAAATATTTATTGCTTTGGTTTATCTAGTCCTATTATATATGAAAATAATATCTCCTTCAAAAGCAAAAAAAAAAAAAAAAAGATTTGCAGGATCATAAACTTTGCCCCAACATGAAATTAAAAATTAGAACATTGGGATATTATTGGCTAACAATCAAATATATTATATTTATTTTGCAAAAAAGATGACATTGATTTCAAATACAAGGCTTTATTCCATGAATTTCCCTAAATTTGGTAAATCCAACCATTACCTCATGGTCTTTTGAATGTTGGGGATATTGTGGGTCTTATTTATGTTATTTCAAGAAAAGGACATATATTCATATTAGCCACCATTGATTACTTCCCTAAATGGTCTTAAACTATTCATTTAAGAGAAGTGAAAGCGGACAATGTATCATAACTATTTCAAAATCAAAATTTCTATTGCATTAGTGTATCTAGTCCTATTATATATGAAAATAATATCCCCTTCACAAGCAAAAAAGAAAAAAAATAAATTTGCTCGAAGTCTTAATTTCAACTAGCAGTATTCCATAGTTTATTATCGTTGTGCCAATGGATTTGACGAAACCCTTAAAAAGATACTTAATCACTTGTTAAAAGAAATTTTGGTAACTAATAAAAAAATTGCATGAACAAAAAGTAGGAGCTCTATGGCTTATCAATTTACCTTTAAAGCTCTAACTCAATCAACTCTTTATACCTTAACTTTAGGTTAGAGATAGTCTATCCTTTAGAAGTAGAATTGCCTTCCATACAAATAGACATAAGTACAATATTTAATAGAGACCAATAAATCAAATCCATGTTAAAGAATTTTATAATCTTGAGAAGGTTAGACTTCAAACCATGGAAATCCCATAATTTTATCTGGTTTGCATGAATTAGGCTTTGTACAAGTTGGTTAGGCATAAAACATTCTTAGTTGGTGACTAGTTCTTAGTCTTAACTTTGCCCATTATCACTCACCACTGGCAAGTTAAAAAATTTGAACCAACATGGGAAGGTCCCTACATAATAGAGTTGGTATATGTGAATGATCATATCTCCTAGTAGACAAAGCTGATACTTAAATATCAATGTTATGTTCATGGGTCCCAAAAGAATTCCCTTAGTTACTTCTTTTGCCCAACCATAATTAATAACTATGGAGTCTTTCTCATATTTGAAGACAAGGAAAAATAGAGCTAAGTAAAAAGAATTTTCCTATATTCAAGTGATTCAACTGAATGACTGACTCTTTATCTAGTTGTTTTTAAATTAAATTTGATGTATATCATATTAGAAGAAAAGCTGTACAATATTTGCATAAATATAATTATAGAAAAATAATGTAAGATATGACCCTTTATAATCAACTTTAAAAAATAATATGAAAAATGATGGACTCATTCCCCCTCTCAACATTTGAATCACAAGTCATTTGAAGATGTTTGTCATCATTAATATAACCCATGGTATTTTTTAAGGAATGAATAATAATAACTTCAAAATACTCTTAAATAAATGTTAAGCTTTATCCAGAAAGAAGATAACCTTTTATTTCGGTCTCTTAGAGAGACAAATTTAACATCTTTTTCCAACTAGAAGATAATCCTCAATTTACTCTCCTGATGAGTGGTTTTTTATTATTTCTTTCAATATTATCAAACATAAGTTAATTTTCTCTTTACCACTATTGATTAAACAACTTGGGAACACCTTTTCTACTCCTTTAAATATGGGGTAAGGTATATGCACTTTAACATAGACTATTGGATCTGTAAACTCTTCATTTAAATTAAGGGATCATCTTAATTTTTCTTCTCATGATTGAGTATTTTGAAATAAAATTTTTTTCCTTAAATTTGTTTTTGGAGGTTATTTCAATATATTCCTAATTAAATTCTTTCTTTATCATGACAGTTCCATTTTTTTCCTATATTAACGAAATATTTCTCTTAAAATGCCTTTGATGGACAAGTTACATCCCAAATAATATGTTTTTTTCATTAATGCTTAAATCATACTCATAACTTAATTTATTCTAAGGAAAGCCATAAGATTAGGAATGGATTTAAACTTTATTAATCTAATAATATTCGTATAAAATAATTCATGGGGTAAAAATATAATATAATTAGTAAAACCTTACATTTAATAGAAAGATTTATGTTTGGGTTCAATACGTGGTTCATTATATAAGAGAAAAAAATTACATATAAAAATTAGATTTCTATCAAATTTTCTTGTTCAACCGAGGTGGTTATCAGATAATTTATTTTCAATTTCAAGATACAATTGTGTCGCTCGATTCAACATGCATTTTTAAATATACAACTAAAAAATTATTGGATAATATCCTTCTCCTACTCCCATATACAATATATGTACCAAGGACCCAAAGAATATCCTCATTTATGGGATAAATTAGTAAATGTGATTATTAAATTACATTCTAACTCCATTATCCCACCTTGGTCGCTGCCCACTTAACATTTTTCTACATCAAGTGGGTATGTTTGCATCCATATTTAAGAAACAAATAATTTATTAATCTATATATATTTATATAAGAAGAAACATTAATGACTTGTAAGTTTGAAAATTTAGATTCATTTCAATATTTAAAAGCTAGTTATACATCTAAACATTTTCTTTCAATTCAATTTACTTGTAAGAGTAACCACATAGTTATCAATTGAAGCTTGGTCCACATTTAGGGTATCACCTTCAAACATAATCAACTCGTAACATAAATTATAGTCTTCCTTTGCATTTAAGGTTTGATTTGCACTTAAGATTTCAACTTTGAAGCAATTAATTGTGCATCTAATTTAGTCCTCTTATAAATTGGAGCCTATTATCTATCTTTAGACTGATTATTGCTTATTTTGGAATTTTAATCATCTTTTTCATATATTAGCTTTTATAAAATGTTGCAGTCTAACATGACCTAAAGCTACTATTTATTTGGATGATTTTTTAGCTTTCTATTGTTTAGTAACCTCGAAAGCCTATTCAAAGATTTAATGATTAGGAATAAATTTATAAGGATTTCTCTTATTATAAAATGAACATTTGAATGCTTATATAGTAAGATTTTTTAGCCTTATTCATTTAAATAATAATAAACTTAAATGTTTGAGGATCATTAAGAAGTCTAAGTAGTCTACTAGTGACTAGTTGATTCATTAGAGGAGTACAAATGTCAATATCACTTATTAAATGGTAGCTTTGGGCCTTATATGTGGATCTATAGGAGGAGTCAAGATATTAATACATTTTATTTTAAACATTAGAAGAAAAAAATGGCTCATTGATCTTTAACCTTGAATCCTTTTAGTTATAAATAGCTACAAATAATCAGACATTCTTGCCAACATTCATGGTATAATTTATTATTATATCACTAATATTGTGGTTCTCTTGTTTTCATAAAACAAGTCAACATTACCTCAACATTTCACGACACTTTTCATCAAAATTGGCCTTAAAATATAAATAGCTATCATTTTATTCAATATATAATCATGAAGTAAGCTCTTTACATAATAAGTTATTGTGTGCAGTTAAATGCTTTAAATATAATAAACCCCTTAGGACCCTTTAAATAAACCATGATCAATCATCTTTACAATGTTAAAAACTTGTAAACCCATTAGGAACACCTTGACCTAAATGGGCTTAAAATTAGTAAATATCTTAAATAATGGATATTAAACTCAAAAAAATTCCTTAGGTTATCAAAGGTTTTGGATACCCATTTAGTGCACGAATAGGACCATTGGGCCCATTTAACTCGATTGGAATCAAATTGTCTTACATAGGCAAAATTATCCCTAAATGCTGAGCCAACCTAATACAATGGGAATGATTGATTTAATAATAATAATAATAATAATAATAATAATGTGAATGTAGGTTTTTAAAAATACTTTAAGAATGACCTCAACTTGATTAGAAAAATTTAATTTATGATTTTATTTTTATTTATCAAGCACTCTTAACAAGCATAGAAAAAACTTGAATATGAGAGGGATTAGTGGTTGTCTCATGCTATGCCTCTGTCCTCTCAAATATTGATATCACTTTTCCATCGATGTGCTAACTAACTAGGGAGCACACCTCATAAGTGTAGTGAGCATTGCATCAAATTACATTAGTGTATTTCTCACTTGAACCACCTAAGAAATTACTCCTGCATCTAATTATTAGCAGATGATGGCACAAACAAATCTCTAAATATCTATAATAGCTCTCTCCCATAAAATATTTATATCAACTTTATTTTAAAATTTCTCTCTTTAGAAACCCAACTAGTAGCACTCCACAAATCCATTTAACAAAACTTTGGCTAATGACACTTTTCTATTATAAGGACTATGACAAGCTAAGATCTAATTTGAAAGAATTATCTTATCTTATCCTCTAATCACATGCCAGTGCAACAAATTATCTATGTATGTAGTTTAAGAATACCTAAATAAGGACATTAATATTCTAAGTGGTTCAGCCCACCTAATTTATGAAACTAATGCAAATCTTTAGGAGGGATTCATTATGACAATGTTATGAAAGAAATCTTAGATTAACTCAACCATGTTTAGGCGTTGCTGTTGCAATTGGTGAAAATTGGCTACTATGCCTTCTTGAAATCAATGTAGTGATTTACACTACAAAAAAATCTTTAGCCTAAACATTTGGTCAAACTATCTAAAAATTTTAGTAACGAATTTAGCTAAGACTTTTGATAAGCAAAAGTAATTTAACTTATTTGGATCTCTTAGAAAGGTCAACTTAGGTAAATGTATCAAATTGCCTAAGTAGGACATAATTAGGGTTAACCTAGTTGCATCCCTTCTAGAAAACCAAAATTATTATGATTAAGCATGCATTTCATGGCCAAATTGATATAAAAAATTAAATATAAATTTTAACCTTTATTGAACCCATTTAGCCTCACTTAATCATGATAATTTTTATCGTTAAAAGGGATTAACATGAGTACATGTAGCTTGTTAAATTTCACCTCATACAAGCTATTACAACTAATTTATTCCACTTTCCTGGTAACTCACTAAAAATATGATCCTTATAATCAAGCCAAGTAGTATCAAGAGAGCAACCAAAGCCATGAAAACTCCATTCAAACTCTTAGCATGAGAATTATATAAGAACATATCCATTCCTAAAGCTAATAAAGGATACCATCATCCTCCTTCAGCTCACAACAACTAAGTCCACCCATCAATTTTCCACTTTGGTCATCAATGAACTCCAAACACTTATGACATCATAATTACTTATAGGTTTTTTGTCACCCATAGATCTAGCTAACCTACAAGAAATCCAATAGAAGGTTCTTAACATCTCATTATAACATCAAAGCATCATTTATATTTGGATTCTACATTTTAGCTTGGATGCTATGAGTATGAATATCCAAAAATTAATATTCTAATTTTTTCCAAAAAAAAAAATAATAAATAATTTTATAAATCATCTTTAGAATTTTAATAGGGTAGATGAATGATTATTCAATGCAAAAATTAACTTAAAAGAATGTATAAGATCCTCTCTTCTAGTCATTAAAACCTTATATGACTATGTTATCACAACACATGCACCTTAATGATTTAATTTATTTAATTTGATTTCAACCTAAAAATCCTCAATTTGAGTTTAACTGACATAGGTTAAGCTTAAAGGATTAAATATGAGCACATTTGTTGAGTTAACTATTATTAAAGAACTAGACAATAAGTGATTCACTTTTTTTAGGATGACACATAAAATTCTAGGTTAACCTATCCTAGATCCCTCTTATGCCCTAGTCACCTACTTGAATTACTTCAAAAGAGTACTCTGATCCTCCTTATCTTACATCACTAGCATGCATATACCATCTTGATTAACTTTTTTATGTTAACTTAATTTAATAGCCTAGATGAACATCTTAACTAGACTTCCTATCAACTTAGCAAAGTTTTTTAGAATAATCATACTAATTTGATTGCACTTTATACTACCCTTAGTCACAGCTCATTAGTTGAGAAACTTTTCGGCCATCTTTGGTAAAATCTATTCTTAGTATTGTAATGTATTTGTAGCTATGCTATTTACCCTCTTAGTCGTATTTTTTGACTAAGAAGTTTTTTGAATTATCCCAACTTTTTTGGTTAAATGTATTCCTCGGTATATTTAGGTTCTATTGATTATATTATTTTTATTTGAACATGCTCTTTTGTTCAAATATACTACATTTTACTAAGAAATTTTGAATAAAACATCTCTGGTTTAGACATACACTTTTACTTAAACTATCAAGAAACTCAATCATATATATTTAGGTTAGTTAATTCAAAAATCATAAAGCTCTTTTGATTCTACTCAGCACTAGTGGTCCTTCTTATAAGTTCTTTTGAGTCTTGACCTTACCACATTTTATTAACTGACATTCTGACTCGATCATACTACTTTTTTTCTTTTGTGTTATTTTGTTGTTCAATCATTCATCATTATCAAACACACCTTACTTTTATTATATACTTATTCTCATACCATTCTTTTCTTCCACATACATAGTCTTTACACAAAGTTATCCCATATGTTGACCAAAATTTTGAATGAATTCAATGCTTTCCTTTCGTCTAGGTTATTGCTAAAAATTAGATCTTCTTATGCTAACATAGAAGTGACTGACAACCTAAACCTTATTGTACACTACTTAATGGCATTAGGAAAGTGGATAGCCTAACCAACACCCTAAACCTATATAAAGCCTTAGTTAAATCAAAAATACCTAAAATTATCAAAATGCACTGTCACCATAACCCTTAGATAATAGTTAACCATGGTCAAACTTAATGCCCAAAATACCCCATTAAAAACCAATTTTGGTAATTAAAGAAATTAGCTTAACCTACACTCAACTAATGGGCTCAAACCTCTTCCATGGCATCCCTAGTCATATCCTAGAAAGAATCACTAGCCAACCCAATCAAATTTGCTCAACCTAATTACTCCAACAACTTCATTGAACATTTTAGAGACTATGTCTTATCAAATAATAATATGGAATGACTAGAGTAGCCAATTCATAACTAGGTTCACCACCCATGTAAACTTGACCCATTCCAAATCATAGGCTAGGTGACCTCTAGCACTGGAGTCAACCTAGTCCTCATGGAAACCTAGTCCGTATGGAAACACCCCTCCATCAAGAGTTATTTCATTGTTCCTAGAAAGATGTCTCATGAGTGCATTAACCATATTTAAGGCATTATTGGTTTTATTCATAGTTTATTGTCTATTAAATATATAGGTGTGCCTTTTTTTAAAGGTATACAAAAGTCTTTTATTTTTGATGATTTTATCTCTTCTGTTCAAAGGCATTTGAGTTCATAGGAATATAGCATGCTCTTCTTTGGGGACAGACTGACTCTCATGAGGAGTGTTTTATGTTCCATACCTATCTACATGTTGCAAACCATTCAACCCACTATTGTAGTTTGCAACAATTAGAAAAATGGTTTAATAAATTCTTTTGAGGGGTACCAACAATCAATCTAAAATACTCTTGTCCTCTTGGAGTAACTATTGTGGGGTGATGGAAGAATGAGGTTTGGATTGAAAAAATATGAGTGACTTGGTTCATGCTTTTTTATTAAATTGTGGTTTAAATTTTGGGGAAAACAAAGCCTTTGGGCTAAATTTATGACTACTAAGTATTGTATTGGTAAACATCCTAACATTTATTTTTATAATAAAGGTGACTCTAAAGTGTGGAAAATATTGTGTAATATTAAATGGAAAGCTGAGAACATTATCCAATGGGGTCTTGGTTCTGGCAACTTTTTCTTTCAGTAAGACCATTGGTTAGTTTCACCCTCCATTGACATTACGTTCAATACTAACACTACTTAGGTTAAAGTGAGTTCTTTTATTTTTGATAATAATTGGGACTATAACAAGTTTGATGAGATGCTTCCTGAGGTTGTTATTACTTATTCTTTGTACTCCTTTGAATGTAGAAATTGATGATTATTTGTTATTTAAACCTTCCAACATTGGTACTTTTAGATTTAATGAGGCTTGGAATTCTCTTAGAACTAACAACCTAGTTTCCTTAGTGTATTATATGATTTGGCATAAAAGCATTCCTACCTTTATTGCTATCTTTATTTGGAGAATCAGGCATATGTTTATTTCTATATATGATAGCTTAAAGGGTAGAGGTTTTGTTTTACCTTCTAGATGTCAATGTTATTCCCATGTGGAGAATATGCACCATATTTTTATTTCTAACCCTATTGCTGCTAGAGTTTGGATTCATTTTGATGATGTTTTTAGAACAAATCACTATAATGGAACTAACACAATATCTAACATGCTCAATAAGTGGTTTATCCATTCTAAAGATCATATCAAGAATGTGATCTCTGCTCTTATTTTTTGGTTCTAATGGCTTTCAAAAAATGACTCTTTTTTTAACAATATCAACATGAACCATTGTCATATTATTAGTAAAATAGAAGATAAAGTGTTGAAGCTGTTTATTACCAATCTTTTGGGGGGCTAAAAATTTTAATGGAGTTACTTTTGTGTCTTATAATTTTGGTATCTCTTTAATTGCTAATAGTTTTATTGATGAACCTAGGTTGGTTTTCTTGGCTCAAGCCTACTATGCACAGTAATAAACGTAATATTGATGGCTCCATCAAAAGCTCTTATTATGGCTATGGTGGTATTATTAGGGACTCTTCTAGTACTACTATTATGGCTTATACTGGCCTTTTAGATCAGAATTATTGGGGTATTTACAGAAAGTGGAATTTGAGAATATCCCAGACTTTTCTAACCAAGTTCATAGGCATTCTTTTGATAATTTTTTTCTATTTCATACTTATCTTAAAAGGAATCCTCCTCTTACAAAAGAGAATGCTATTTTGTAGACTGAGGAGCTGGTTGATCATGGTATTGTTATGCCTTGTGATAATTTTGGTCTTACGGATCCCCTTCTACTGAGAACGAAAATTTGGTTGATGATATGGCTGGTATGGTGTTTGATAAAGGTATGGAAAATATGGAATTGCTAATTGATTTGCTTCGTTTAGAAAAAAAATAATTATATTAATGAGGCATTTGATGAATTGATACTAATTGATTCTATTGTCCCTATTGTTGCTATTAACTCTAATGGTGATAATCTTATTATGATAAATTCCTCCTCCTTTGTTATGATTATGGGTATTAATGATGGGTGTATTAACAATGGCCAAGATCAATCCTAAGCATTATATAGTCTTAATAAAAAATGTTGAATCTTTTTGAATATACATTTAGCTCTAGTAAGCATTTATTATTGACGGATAATGTGAGGGATGCATTTTGTCCAATGTGTGTTGATGCAATTAAGGAGGGAGAATTTGTGCCTTCATCTATGGGTTTTTTCTGTACCTAACATTTTAAAAGACCTTGAGGTTAAAATTACTAATTTTGTCTCATCACCCAGAACTAAAGATGTTACTAAGGAAGAGGATCATGGCTGTACTAAGGTTAAAAAAAATAAATATAAAAAATTAGGAGCATTTTTTTCTCTACCCCTACGATCATCAAAGCTTTTATTTCTTCAAATGGTATTAGTGGTTAATGCTCATATATGGAATATTTGGGGTGTGGGTGGCTTTATTTCTTGAGCCAGTGTGGGAACTTGTGTAGGATTCATAATATTTCTATTCTTATGTTAATTGAACCTCTTATCACTTCTTTTAAGTTAGTCAGTACTTGCTAGCTTCTTTATTTTAATTTGGCTTTTTCTAATTATTTTAATAAGATTTCAATTTTCTAGAATTTGCTGGTAAGGATAGCTATTATTGTAGATTTTCTTTAGATTATTTATACTTAGATTGGCTTTTATGAGTTCACTTATTATGGTTCTTTTATATATGCTTCTTACTTATAACCTGATAGGAAATGTCTTTGGAAGTAGTTGTGTGATTTTTTTTAATTGTTGGTAGCCCCTGGTTGGTTGGTGGTAATTTGAACACTATCGCTAATTCAATTGAAAGGATTGGGGTAGTAATCCTAATGCTTCTATTATGTAAGGTCTTAATAATAAGATTTTGGATTGCAATTTGCATGATATTAATTTTTTTGCAATACTTTTACTTGGTATAGATCTACTATGTGGCAAAGACTTGACCGTATTCCTTTTAATGACTTATGCATTACTAATTACCCGTTCACCCATGATGAGCATTTGAGCAGAATATTATATGATCATTCTCCTTTGCTTCTAAGAATTAATCATAAAAAGTTTCTTGTTAAAGTTTCCCTTAGATTGCAAAATATGTAGCTTTTAGATGTTCATTTCTTAAAATTGTGGAGAGTAATTGGCATGCTCCTTTGTTTCCTGATGATAATATTATTGGTATGTCTATACTTTAGTGTAAGCTTAAAAGATTATAATAAAAATTAAAGTGGTGGAATAAGTGTGTTATTAAAAATATACTTTCTAACATTATGAAGGCTAAAAGGATTGTTTCTGGTCTGGCTAACAACTATATGGAGGATCCTTCTATGGAAAATCTTAATTTGCTTAATGATGTTAAAGTGGTGCTATCCAAACTCCAGCACAAGGAAGAGGCCAATTGGAGACAAAAGCCTACTTTGAAAATTCTAATTGGGGGGCTAGGGGGGTGCGGGGCATAAAAACACTAAATTCTTTCATAATATTTCCAATCATAGAAGGTTTACTTATCATATTCATAAAATCATTCACCCTAATAAGACCTATTATGATTTAGCTGATTAAATTAGTGCTTCTAATGTTGAGTACTTTCAAAATGTGTTAACAAGGATTTCATTCCTGATATGAATTTATACCAATCATTTATTCCTTCCTTATTGAGTGAAGAGGATAATCTCTTCCTTACTCAAGTGAATCGAATGAGATATGGTGTACTATTAAAAGTTTGAATGTTGATTTTATTGCTGGACCGGATGACTTCATCACCAAATTTTTTAGAAATCTCAGAACATCATTAAGGGTGATTTGGTGGAGGTTTTGATAGATTTATTTAATCATAACCCTTACCCTAAGTTTTTTCTACTACTTCCATTTCCCTCATTCCTAAGAAAGAGGCTCTTAATTTTTGGGTTAACTTTAGACCGATTAGCCTTTGCTCCATTTTTAGCAAATTAATTTCAAAACTTTGAAAGTTAGATAGGGATTTTAAGCCCTTATGAACTAGCCCGAGGTTAACCAAGAGGGCGGGGGGTGAATTTGTAGTTTTCAAAACTTCTTAAACCACAAGAAAGATCTTTTTATAAGTTGCAGTAGAAATGAATAAAAATAATAATAAAAAGATCAATCACAGATTTCACCCAAGCAGATAACAACAAAAAAATAAAGTGCGAAAAATAATTAGAAAGAACACACTAGATTTTATAGTGGTTCGGTTAACTTGACATACATCCACTCCCCGGAGCCTTGCCACCAGGTATTGCACTACTCAAATCAGTAACTCTCCTTTTGCTCCCATAGCAAGGTGGAGAAGCCTTTACACAACTCCTTTTCACCAATCCAGTGAGGCAGAGAACCTAGACTCCTTTTGCTTCCTCCTGAAGCAGGAAGAGAACCCAGACTCCTTTCGCTTCCTCCTAAAGCTGGCAGAGAACCTTACCTCCTTTTGCTTCCTCCTAAAGCAGGCAGAGAACCTTGACTTCTTACTGATGATCCTTCCCACAGAGACACCACGGGACAAGAGACGACGACTGGAGAAGACGACTCGAATCCTTTCTTGGAGTAACCTTTGTGAACACCTCATAAACTCCCCCTCATAAGATTCTCTCTTTCTCTCTCCCAAGATCTCCCTCTCCCTCTCAAAGCTCTCTCAGGAAAGGACTTTGGTAAAAGTTTTCCAATAACAAATAAAAAAATTAAATAGAAAGGCATATAAATTGTCCTAAAATTTAACTTGCCATCAAAGATCATCCAGGACGATCAAAGGATCGTCCTGTATGATCATTGTAAATCTTCACCAATTAGCCTGGATGATCTAGCTTCTCCGGATGATTAGAAGACATGTTTTGTTTAGATCGTCTGGGACGATCCTACAATCATCTAGAACGATTAGTTCAACTCGGGAAAATTGTCCCGAGGATTATTCTAGTCATCCAGGAGAAAATGGTAGATGATCTGAAGAAAAAGACTTGATCGTCCAGGACAATATGCCTATCATCCTGTATGATTAGTTCAAAAATGACCAAAATTATCCTACACATTATTTGGGTCATCCTGCACAAATAAGCTGTACGATTAAAAATGACATGATCGTCCGGGATGATATTTCTATCATCCTCGATGATTAGTACAAATAGGCTTATATCATCTAGCACATTTTACGAGTCATCCACGTAAATACATTTGGATGATGAGGATATTTAACATATCGTCCGGGTCGATCTTGCGATCGTCCAGGATGAAGTGATCAATTAAATTAATCCTTGATTGCTTTCCTTAATGACCTGGCTAATTTAAGCATGATTACTATAAATTATCTAGGACGATACACATAATATCTAAGATGATTAGATAGAAGAACTAAGAAATCAAAACATGCCTAACTTAGGCTGGTGGCTGAGAATTTTTGTTTTGAGCCTATCATCCTATACGATGGGAGGATCGTCTAAAATGATGAACTTAATCAGATGACTTAACTTGACAGTCCTGATTAGGGTTTTTATTTTTAATGGATCATCCAGGACGATATGGCGATCATCCAGGATGATGTGATCAAAAATAGAACAGAAACTCTAACTCAAAAAAAATCTCCCCTGAGTGTATGTGTGCAAGGTTACTTAGCTAGGGGATCAATTACATTATATTTGACTCAAGAAAGAGAAAAATTATATTTAAACACATGCGGACCCGATCTTGAGTTGGCTTGAATTGCATTTAATATTTTGTACCTGAAATGTTAGCCAATCAAAATAGAACACATAAATGTTTGTTATCATCAAAATTAGATCCTTAAATCCAGATTTACAACAATCTCCCCCTTTTTGATGATGGTAAATATTTATTCAGTAGTTTCAAATAAAGAAGATAGGAATAATCAATGCACATATGAGAGAAGATTTATCATTATAAATTTTACTAATCATTGACAAACAGTGACACTAAATACAACAAAAGAAACAACTACAATACAAATATAATACAAGAAACTACTAGTAACACAAAAAAATAACTCCCCCTTTTGACATCACAAAAAGGACGAAGAAAAAGCAAAACAAAACAAACTAAAAACATCACAACACAGAAAACTAATAAAGACGCGGATCCTGATTAGATGGAGGAGGAGGTGGTGGCTAAAAATAGCTGTGGATGGTGGCAAACTGTTCTCTAAACCAGGCCATGTCCTGATCGTGCTGCTGCCACTACTGGGCAACGTAGTCATTGAATCATCTCACATCCTCAGCGTACTTCTTCTCCTAGGCAACCACGTAGGAGTCAAAGCGGGCCTCCCACTGGTCAAACTGCTGCACCAAGTGATCTAAAGGCGATGCTATACAGAGAGGAGCAGGAGCAATAGGTGCAGCAGGCTCAGGAGAAGCCTCCCCCTCTTCTCCCTCAACATCCGCTACGGGACCTGGATGAAGTCTAGTACTGTGGAGAGTATGAAAAATGTTGTTGGATAAGAAGATAGGTGGGATTTTTGCTAGATCTAGATATTGAAAATTGTATTTAGTTTCAATGGCATAGTAGATGAGATGTCCTAAAGCTAGATTGGGGTGTCTCCTGTGGCATAGATCCCTAATGGTAGATAAATGTTCAATGTAGCAAAAAAGTAAATCAGTTGCATTAAAGTCACGATGGGCCATCATGTAGTAGGTAGTTTTGGAGAGCAAAGGAGTGATGTGGATGCGGTCCCCAGCCTTAGGAATGATGGAGGAGCGAAGGACATGTTGGATTGTCTTAGCATCCTTGACTAGGGAGGAATAGGCCTTGTCATGGTATTGGGTATTTGTGTTTCTATGGAAGTGGTTGGCGACACACCAATTAAAGTCTGGGTCAGATGCTAAAATATGAAGCTTATTGCCAAAATAGACAGTTGAAGATAGTTATGAAAGTCCTAGAGGGTTACTTCTATAGGTCGTTGATTAACAAAGGAGTGAAGGGCAGAGTAATCAGAAGTAATGCAAAGATTTGCAAAGAAAACACTAAGAAGTTTAGTGTTGAAAGAAAAAGCCAGAGTAAGAATGAAGGTGAGGGATGTGTGAGTGAACATATCAAGTTCCGGATAGGTTAGGGTCCGTAGGTTCACAGTTTTGGAGATAGTGATCGCAGCATCAAGATATCTTTAAAATGCAACTTGATCAGCTGCATCAGAAAAGTGGGGATTGGTATTTCCCCAAGAGGATATAGCACCCTGTTGCCTGGATCTCTTACCACTAGCCATAAGAATGAAATGAGTAGGAATAGAAAGAAGTTTTGGTGAAAAAATGGATGGAAATCAGCTGTTTATAAAGAAAATGGCCATATCATCCAGAACGATCATAGGATCATCTAGGATGATAGGAGCAATTATTATGTATAGGATGATTGGTCAAAAAGGCAGTCTGATCATCCAGGACGATCAGATATCATCCAGGATGATTAGACACATGCGATTGTCCTGAGGAGTCTAACTGGACGACCTTTGATGAAAAGTATCATCCCAGATGATAAGGTGGATTGTCCAGGATGATATGCAATAAATGCATCGGACAGGCCGAGTTTGAATTGTCCAGCTGCAGACACATGGATCGTCCAGGACGATGAGGTGGATCATCCAGGATGATCATCAATAATTGGTGCAGATCAACCATTGTATCGGGATGGCATGATTTGATCATATCATCTAGGATGATGTATAGATCGTCCAGGATGATGTGACAAAAAATTGAAAAGATAATGGAGGATGGAGAGGAATGACGAGGGATCCCAAAACATAAAAAAAAAATTAAACAAAAATAAGGAGAAATAAATGACGAGAACAACAAGAAATACATAAATACTTTTTTTTTGAATCGATCAGCTCCAGTAAATCAGAATTTTTTCATAGTTTTCAATTCAAAAACCAATAAGAAGAAATTGACAAACTAAATTCCAGAAAAGTTGAAAATTTAATTTTTGTAAACCCTATCCCGGACACCTTACAAGTACAAATTTCTTCTAAACAAAAATCTAATTCAAAAGAAGAAATTAGATTTAAAAATAAGATCCTTTCAAACCTCGTTTTAGAAAAATATCTGATAAAATAGTATTACAAAGGAAGGAATCAGAAATCAAGAGTTTCATTCTCAAATGATTAAAAATATTAATTTGTGCATTGATTTTTCTAAGGTGTTTAAAGATCTGAAAGGGAAGAAGCTTATTTCCCTGTGGGCTCATTTTGTGCCTCTTTTTCAATTTTTTTGGCACACTTTGCACATCTTTTGATTTTTGGCACACTTTGTGTATCCTTGCATTTTTGGCGACTTTGCGTATCTTTTCAATTTTGGGCTCATTTTGTGCCTCATTTCATTTCTTTTGCAAGCTTGCTTCCTTTTATAATCCCTAAAGTATCTCAGTTGTGAGATTACCTTCTAGACATAAGAGAAGAAAGGCTCACTCTCTACAATCAGGAAGAGTAATCCACAAAACAAAAATCATACTCATATGATAAATGCAATCACTTGACTAAGAAGAACATAATAATGATTCAATGCTTTGAAAATACTATTCATATGAGATAGATTACGATAGGAAGATAAAATAGATCTCTATTTTAAAAACTAATAGTTTAATTTTGAAAAAGATCTCCATTTAAAGTGAAAAATTCACCATTAAATGAGTTAGAGGAAGAGATAACACTCATCAATGTTTCTTCCCTTTACCTAGTTTAGAGAAGTCAATCACAACTTACAAGTTTTCAAACAAAAACTAAAGAAAAAACTCTCAGTCAGAAAATCAGTTAATCAATAGAAGTGAGCAGTGATCTAATTCTTAATTAAGTAAACAGTAAATCCAAAATCAAGGAAAAACTCATAAAAAGAGATAACCAAATTCAATAAGCAAATGAAGAGGCTTGGTTGAGAGAGAGAAACTCCCCTGTTTTTTCAAATTTTTTCTTTCCTGGTTTTTCGCCTTAGTTTCGGCAGGCCAGTAGGGCATTGCTGTGGCTGATCATTGGCCATATCTGCCTCTAGCGGTGGAAGATTCATCTGTAGGCGGGGCTAATTTATGGAATAAATTGGTGGAAGGAAGTCTTCCTTCTAAAGTTGTTCGTGATGCTGAAGATGTTCACAGACAGAGATTGAGAGGCGAACTAGTCATTTCTGATAACGTTGGTGTTCCTGTGAAGAAGGTTAATCTGGTTGAAGGCAAGGGTAAAGAGGTCTCTTTAAGTATTGATTGCAAGACTCCTTGTATGATCAGGTCTAATGGCTTTTCTCCATCTAAATCCTTTGATCATGATGCCTCGTCATCTGGTATGAAATTTTTTGTTAATATATATGGGAATTCAAATGCAATCCCTATCCTTGACAGTATGATAAATGCAAATTCCTTGAGTTCTATTAACAAAAGTATTCATAATCATGTTAAGATGTCGGTGGCTCCCTCAGAGAAAGCTGTTGTCAATTCTTACTGCAAAGCCGATCATATGATTGTTAATATGTCTGAGACCTATGGAAAAGATGAATTTTTATTTCCCCCGATCAAAACTTTATCTGCTCCCAATTTCAAGGATATTGTAACTGAGGAAAAGTCATCCATTAATGGGAAATATAGGTTGAATGATTTAAACACTGTTTGAGAATGTGTGGAAGGTGACCTTGCTGGAGAAACTGCCACTAACAAACAGTTTTACACTCCCAAGAAGGCAAACAGCAATTCATTAGCTAATGCATGGGAGACAAATTCTAATATCAATGTATCCAATCTGAACTTTGGGAAAGATTTCTTAGGAGACAATGATGTTGTCAAGCTTTACTCTGGAATGGAATTGGAAAATTCAAACAAACTTAGCAAAGCATTGGTTATCAAAGTCTTTGGAGATAATACTCCTTTCCATATGATAGGTATGGAGCTTAGGAGACAATGGGCTCATTATGGAAAATTCCACTTAACCATGCTTGGTTTGGGATGGGTGCTCTGTGCATTTGATGAACAAGAAGCTTTAGAATTGGTCTACTCAAATTATCCATGGTATGTTAAAAATAACATAATTGGGATGGACAAATGGTCAGCTTCATTCTCCCCATTATCATTGAAAGGTCTCTTGGCATCGGTTTGGATTAGAATGCCAAATATGCCTCTACAATGTTGGGATGAAATCAATATTTGTAGGATAGCTTCCAAGGTTGGTAAACCATACATGTTAGATGGGAATATGTTTCAATGGAGTAGAAGGGAATTTGCTAGGATTTGCATCTGTATTAACTTAGATGATAAGCTACCTTTTACTGTTTGGGTTGAAGGTTGTGCAGGCAAATTCTTTCAAAGGATTGAATATGAAAAACTCCCAAACTTTTGTTTCAATTGTGGTAAAATTGGGCATATGAAGAGCAATTGTCCTAACTTAAAGGAAGATCAATCAGCTATATTAGCTGATTCACTTCTATCAAAAGGTTCCTCTAGCCAAGGAAAGGTAGAAGAAGGCCCTGCTATGAACAACAATGCTGGATACAGTCCTTGGATTCACATAAATTTCAGGAGGAATAAATTGAGGAAAATTCCTCAAAAGTTAGATTCAGAAAGAAAAAGCATTTTTCCTACAAAGATCTATAGGAAAGTGGCAAATTCTTTGGTTGGGGAAGGCAAAATCAGTGACTTGGGAGACAAAGCTGGGAGCCTGGAACTGTCCAGAGAAACTGCTATCCAAGATGATTCCACTCAACAAGCTGTTGTTATCAATAACACTGGTATGTTATCTCCGATTTGTTCAATTCCCTGCGATGCAAACAAGTATACAGTGTTAAATGAAGATCTCAAAGAATGAAAACTTACAACTCCTGAGGTGGTTAACGTCCCAATTGACAACTCTGTTCACAATCCAACGGTGAAAACATCTGCTCCTAAAATTATTAAAGGATTAGAGACTAAAAGAAAAGGACTTAAGAAACTTAAAAGTTTAGGTCCTATCAAAATTAACACTAGAAGTAGAAAGTTAGAAAATGAAGTCAAAGACAAAATGGGGAATCATCCCCCCATTTTACTAAGATGTCATTCGTTTGTTTCTAGAACTTTAGAGGAGATAGGAAGAGGAGAGCTTCTCTATATATAAAGGAGTTCTTGAAAGATAATGGTGTCTTATTTTTGGGTTTGCTTGAAGCTAAAGTTTCTTCCTTTGATAGATCAGAAATAAATTCTTTAATTGATGTAGACTGGGACTACTTCCAAGTCCCCTCGGAAGGGTTACTGGTGGAATTATAGTTTTATGGAGATCAAATGTAGCAACTTTCAAAGTTCTGGAATCATCTCAACAATTCATTGTTCGGGACCTTGAAGTTTTTAACGAAGGTATTTAGAGAATTGGTTAAATTTTTGCAAGCAAAGATGCTTATAAAAGAAGATCCCTTAGGGAAAGATTACAATGTCACTCTTCCATGGACCTATGGTGCTCGGTGGAGATTTCAATTGTCTCCTCAATAAAGAAGATAAAAGGGGTGGAAAGAGATTCCCCTATTCCTTGGGAGCTAGTGAAATGGATCTATTTCTAGCTTTTAATGATTTGCATGAAGTGGGGTGTGTGGGGCCAAAGTACACTTAGAGTAACAACAAAATAGGAGTTGACAGGATACTTGAAAGACTTGATAGATGTTACCTTAACTCCTCTACATTATGAACTCCTCACCGAATTATGGTTAAGCATTTGGTAAGGATCGCTTCAGACCATTTTCCTATTCTACTAAACCTTCTTGAATGTAAATCTGAATTAAAAAAGATCATCAAATTCAAAGATAGGTGGATCTCCAATCAAGCATCTTCAGTTTTGGTTAAGAAGATTTGGATGAAAAAAGCAACAAGTGATTATGGGCAAATCTTAAATCTGAAAATGAAACGACTATGAAGGCTCTGTTTTATTGGAATAAGGAGAATCATAAAAATCTGGTCCTAGCTAAAGACATAATTCTAAAAGAAATCTTAGAACTCTAGGAAAAGGAATGCAAAGTAGGTCTCTTATCTGATTAAGACACCTGGCTTCTTAAAGTTAAGGTAGTGAAATTCAATTTGAATTTAGCTCGGATCAATACGTGGTGGAGACAGTAAGCTAAAATTAACTGTGTTTCTGAAGGGGATAGCAACATGAATTTCTTCCACACCTATGTTAGTGCTAGAAGGACCGCTAACTTCATTGGCTCAATCACCAATAAAGATGGACTGTTGGTTGAACATCAACATCAAATTGAAGACACTATTGTAAGCTTCTTTGAGAACAAATAGAAAGTCAGGAATTGCAAACTGGAAGGCTGGCCCAAGCCAATCAATTGGCTGAATGAGGAGGATATCTACTCCTTAAAAAAAGCTTTTAACTTTGAAGAAATGGAAATGATTTTCAAGCCATTAGGGAACTTTACCGCTCCTGGGATTGATGGAATGACTTACTCTTTCTTTAAGGGGTATTGGGACATTATTAAGGAAGACTTATGGAATGCACTGAACCAATTCTTTATCTCTGGCATCATGAATTCAAAGTGGAAAGAAATAATTGTTGTTCAGATCCCCAAGGTACAAAATCCCAAATCTCCTTCTAAGTTCAGACCTATAAGCCTTTGCAATGTGGTTTATAAGGTGGTTGCAAAGATGATTGTCAATAGGCTTTCTTTGATAATGCCTAAGATTATCTCTGTAGAACAAGAAGCTTTTTTGAAAGGTAGATCCATGTCTGACCATATCTTGGTAGCACATGAAATTTTTCATAAATTTCTCCAAAGCTTCCAAAGGATTAGTTTCTTTCAAATTTGATTTGGAACAGGCATTTAATTCAATGGGTTGGCCTACTTTGGAAAAAGGCCTTACAATATTTCGGTTTTCCTTATTCCATTTCCAATCTGATCTTAGAATGTTTAAGGAATCCCATTTTATTAGTGATTGTTAATGGGAACTATTCCAGATGGATTGAGGAAAAATGCATATTCTGACAAGGATGTCCCCTATCCTCTTTTATGTTCATCTTATGTGCCCAACTTCTATCCAATGAATTCAAACATGGTGGAGTTGAGATTGGCGTTCGGCTTAGTAGAAATAGTTCAAAAATTTCTCATTTACTATTTGCGGATGACATCATAGTTTTTTTAGAAGCCAATGTTTCCTTCATTAAGAAGATTAAAAGCATCATGGAAGAATTTTGTTCTTTGACAGGGCAACATATTAATGCCAACAAATCTTGTATCTTGTTTGGGAAAATGGTAAGGAGGTGCAAGAAAAAAATGATCTCCCAAATTTATGGTCTTGAAAGGTGTCAATGAATTTCATTACCTTGGATCCAAAATAGCTCTAAGAAGACTAGTTGGAAAGGACTTTCAAAGCATTATTGAGAAAGCTCTTAAAATGACTAACATTTGGGGATCCAAATTAATCTCATTGCCTGGAAGGATCACTTTGGTAAGATTGGTTTTGCTTTCCTTTATGATCTTTCATTGTACTCACTATATGGTTTCTAAAAGTATCCTTGATGGTCTTGACAAAATCGGTAGAAACTTTATTTGGAACAAATCTAATGGAGGTATCAGTATTCACTACGTGAATTGGAAGACCATGTGCTCTCCTGTTGAGCATAGCGGTAGAGGACTTCATTCTTGCATTGTAAAAGTTGGGCCTCTTAGAGCTAAGCTTTCTTGGAGATATAACAAAGATGAACTCTCTCTATTGCACAAAGTTATATTCCCAAAATTTGGTAACCTCTACGGTAATAAATTTCTAAAGAAATCTGGATTGATTGCTTGGAAAATTATTAAGGATGGAGGAGCTTCTCTTAAGCCTATAATCAGATGGGAGGTTGTAAATGGAAAACTTATTAATGATAATCGAGACATTTGGATTCTAGATAAAAGTATAAACAACTGGCCTACTTTTGTAAATCCTTCTCACATTGATGAATTCACGGTGGATAGATTCATCGCAGGAGGCACCTAGAACATCGCAGAACTTAGAAAGAATTTTGGTGAAGAACTTGTGAGATTGATTTGTCAAATTTTGATTCATTCTGATCTTCATAATGATAGCATGGACTTATTATCCAAATATTCGGGGAATTCAATATCCAAGTTGTCTTCTACACCTACTATTCCAAAATCAAACCAAGTTGCTTATTGGAAATGGTTAAAAAAAGCTAAGCTTCTCCCTCGGGTTGAAGGATTTTGGTGGAGATTATTCAATAAGGCTATCCCAACTTCTGATTTTCTCTGCCATAGAAGATTGCAAATGCATAACGGTTGTCCTAGGAATTGTAATATGCAAGAAGACATTGAGCATCTGGTAACCAAATGTAAAATGCTGGAAGGTTCTTTCCAGGTTCTAAAAAAGTGGGGCTTCGAATTCCCTATTTTTACTTCAATGGAAGATTGTTTGATTTGGATCCCTCTTTAGAATTATTAGATGATCAATTTATTCTATAATGTTATATATTTTTCATGGAAGGGGAGAAACAAACTAGTCCACGAAGGTATTGATGATTCTCCTCTTCTCATTGCCTCCGAAGCTCTCAGCTATGCTTCATTTTCTGCAATCAATTCTTTCTATAAATCGAGTAAATGGGTTGCTAACCAGCATCATTTATTATTGGATAACCATTGGCATCCCCCTCCACTCGACTAGTTAAAGGTAAATGTTGATGCATCATTACTCAAATCATATAGAGGTGGCTTCGGTGGTGTTTTCAGGGACGACAAAGGTAGATTCCTCTTGGCTTTTGGCTACTCTTGCATTCATTGGGATATTTCAAGACTTGAATTGCATGCCATTCTATCAATCAAAGGGGTATTCAAAGATTGGATGCTTAACTACAAGGGGATCATTGTAGAAAGTGATAACTTCAACATCATTAGCCTTTTACAAACGATCTTTTATAAAGGTAAAAATGAATTGGAATCTCCTCTCAAAGACTTCCATAGTGTCATTTTTAACTGTATAGATAGGAAGTGCAATAAATTAGCACATCTATGTGCAAATTATATAACTTTTAGTTCTTTCATTTGGGAAGACTTAGTGCTTCATAAGGTTCCTCCTTACTTTATTTCCATATTAAAGGAAGAATCTAACAGTATTGGATAATTCCTTGCTTTTGTTCTTTTAAATAAATTAACACAAATGTTGCATTTTCCTCAAAAAAAAGATTCAATAAGCAAATCAAAGAAACTAAAATCAACGAAAAAATAAAAGATCTAAAAGAAAACTGATAAAACAAAAACAGAGAAGAAGAAATGAAAAACAAAAAGTTCAGAAATTAGCTATCATCAGATTCATGCATTTATGTCAATCACACCCAATCTGGTCCTTAAAATGCTGAATGTGTCAAAGGCCAATGGTTTAGTAAGGATTTCAGCCAGTTGGTTTTTAGTTGTTACATGGTGTAACTCAATATCTCCTTTGGTAACATGGTCCCTAATGAAGTGATGCGTTATGTCAATGTGTTTGGTTCTAGAATGTTGGATTGGATTTTTAGAAATGCAGATGGCACTAGTGTTATCACATAGAGCTAAAATTGTGCCAACAGGTAATCCTAAATCCAGAATTTGTTGCTTCAACCAAAGGACTTGGGCCACACAGCTATCTGAGGTAATATACTCAGCTTCTACAGTCGAAAGTGCAACAGAGTTTTGTTTTCTACTCTTGCATTCATTGGGATATTTCAAGACTTGAACTACATACAATTTTATCAATCAAAGGAGTATTCAAAGACTGGATGCTTAACTACAAGGGGATCATGTAGAAAGTGATAACTTTAGCATCATTAGCCTATTACAAATGGTCTTCTACAAAGGTAAAAATGAATTGGAATATCCTCTTAAAGACTTCCATAGTGTCATTTTTTACTGTATAGATAGGAAGTGCACTAAATTAGCGGACTTATGTGCTAATTATGCAACTTTTAGTTCTTTCATTTGGGAAGACTTAGTGCTTCATAAAGTTCCTCCTTACTTTATTTCCATATTAAAGGAGGAATCTTACGGTATTGGATAATTCCTTGCTTTTATTCTTTTTAATAAATTAACGCAAATGTTGCATTTTCCTCAAAAAAAAAAAGATTCAATAAGCAAATCAAAGAAACCAAAATCAGCAAAAAAATAAAAGATCTAAAAGAAAACTGATAAAACAAAAAAAGATAAGAAGAAATGAAAAATAAAATGTTCAGAAATCAGCTATCATTAGATTCATGCATTTATGTCAATTACACCCAATCTGGTCCTTAAAATGTTGAATGTGTCAAAGGCCAGTGGTTTAGTAAAGATGTTAGCCAGTTGGTTTTCAGTTGTTACATGGTGTAACTCAATATCTCCTTTGTTAACATGGTCCCTATTAAAGTGATGCCTTATGTCAATGTGTTTGGTTCTAGAATGTTGGATTATATTCTTAGAAATACATATGGCACTGGTGTTATCACATAGAATTGAAATTGTACCAACAGGCAATCCTAAATCCAAAATTTGTTGCTTCAACCAAAGGACTTGGGCCACATAGCTACCTAAGGTAAGATACTCAGCTTCTGCAGTGGAAAGTGTAATAGAGTTTTATTTTTTACTGGACCAGGAGACTAAAGATTGTCCTATGAATTTGTAAGTTCTAGAAGTGCTCTTTCTATCCACCCTACATCCTGCAAAATCTGAATCAGAATATCCAATAATCTCAAAAGAAGTGGTGTTCCTAGGATACCAGATTCCTAGGTTTGGGGTCCCTAAGAGATATATAAGGATTCTCTTAACTGCAGTCAGGTGGAATTCCTTAGGATCAGCTTGAAATTTAGCACAAAGATAAACACTAGACATAATATCAGGTCGGCTAGTAGTCAGGTAAAATAGTGATCCAATTATTTCACTAAACTTCTTCTGATCAATAGATTTTCCATTTGAATCCTTATCTAACTGAACTATGGAACTAATGGGAGTGTTGATTGGCTTAGCTTTGTCCATTTCATATTTCTTCAAAATGTCCTTAGTGTATTTTGATTGATTCAAAATGGTTCCATCATTCATCTGCCTTATGCTAAACCCCAAAAAGTATGACAATTCTCCCATCATACTCATCTCAAACTCCTTACTCATTATTTTATAGAAATTAAAACATAAGTTTTTATCAGAAGATCCAAAAAGTATATCATCAACATAGATCTGGATAATGAGTAAATCATCTCTTACTTGTCTCAGAAAAAGGGTAGTGTCTACACTCCGCTTAACAAACTCTCTTTCTAATAGGAATGAGCTAAGCCTCTCATACCATACTCTAGGTGCCTATTTCAATCCATATAAGGCCTTTTTTAATTTGTAAACATGATTAGAATATTGGGAACTCTCAAAGCCTAGGGGCTGCTCTATAAAGACATCCTCCTTTATTACTCCATTCGAAAAGGTACTCTTGACATCCATTTGAAAAAGCTTAAATCCCTTATAACAAGCAAAGGCTAGTAGCACTCTAATGACTTCTAAACTATCTACAAGGGCAAAGGTCTCCTCAAAATTAATCCCTTTTATTTAGTTGTACCCCTTAGCCACCAATCTTACCATATTCCTAACCACCACACCAGAATAAGACCCATTTGGTTCCCACTACACTTTGATTCTTAGGTCTTTCTACTAACTCCCAAACATTATTCCTTACAAATTGATTTAATTCCTCTTGCATAGCTAAGATCCAAAATTTATCAGAAAGGGCTTGATTGATGTTAGTGGGTTCAGTCATTGAGATAAAGGCAGAATGGTTTACTTCCTTCCTAAGTCCATGCCTAGTTCTAACACCTTAAGAAGGGTCTCCTAGGATCAGTTCTTTAGGAAAACTCGAAGAATATCTCCAATATCTAAGCAAAGTATTTTGAGGTTCTACCCTTTCTTCCAGATTTGCATTTTCAACTCCTTGGGTAATCTCTCCTACATCTTCTTCTTCCTCAACTCTAGTCTTCTTGAGATCAGATTCATCAAACACCACATAAGTAGTCCCCTCCACCACCAAAGTCCCCTTATTAAACACTCTAAAGGATTTCCCCACATTATAATAGCCTAAGAACACTCCATCAAATTTGTGGTCAATTTTTCCTAAGAATGATTTCCTATTATGTAGAATGAAAACCTTACATCACAAGGCATGGAGGTGGGACAGGTTTAGAGTTCTACCCTTAATTATATCATAGTGTATCTTATTTAGGTTGGATCTAACATTAACCTTATTCAGCACATAAAAGGTGGTGTTCACCGCTTCTGCCCAAAAGTATTTTGGAAGTGAATACTCGGAAAGCATGGCTCTAGCGGCTTCCACCAGGGCCCTGTTCTTTTTTTTCAGCTACCCCGTTCTGTTGAGGGGTCCTAGGAGCTAAAAAGTTATGGCTAATCCCTTGATCCTCACAGAAGGTTCCAAATTTCTTATTTTCAAACTCCCCCCCATGATCACTATGGATGGTCAAAATCTCACAGCTTAACTTCTTCTGAATCCAAGTGGATAAAGATTTAAATTCATCAAATGACTAAGATTTGTGTGACAGAAATCTAATTCAAGTGAACCTTGAATAATCATCAACAATCACAAATCCATAGACTTTTTCCCCTAAGCTAGCAATGCTAATGGACCCAAAGAGATCCATATGAAGGACTTCTAAAGGTCTAGAGGTGCTGATATCCTTAATGGTGTGAAAAGAGGATTGGACTTTCTTTCCTAGCTGATAGGCATCACACAGCTGGTCCTTAGTGAACTTAAGCTTGGGGACACCTCTAACTAAGTCCTTTTGGGTGACTCTTCTAAGGGTTTTCATACTGGCATGACATAATCTCCTGTGCCACAATTAAGGCTCATCTGCAGCAGTTTTTAAGCAAAATGAAGTAGCACATTCAATATTATTTAAATCAAGCATGTAGATGTTGTTGATCCTCTTGCCCTAGAAAATAATGTTATTATTTAAGCTTATAATGCAAGTGCTTGCCAGGAATTTGATGCTGAACCCTTTATCACAAAGTTGACTGATACTAAGCAGGTTGTGTTTTAGTCCATCTATAAGCAAAACATTTTCAATCAAAAGGTTCTTGGAGTTTTCAATTATACATGCACCTACCACTTTCCTAGTGGTATTGTCTCCAAGAATGACCTTGCATCCAGCCCTGGCCTCCAACTAAATGAATTGAATTGCATCTCCAGTCATATGTCTTGAGCATTTATTGTCCATGTACCACATGCTCTCATGAGGTCTTGTGTGAGAGCACACCTACAAAATCATCAAATATCATATTTAGGAACCTAAACATATTTGGGTCCCTTATGACGGAAAGAAGAATGAGATGTATGCATGCTATGCTTTGAATCATGAGGCTTGTGTCTCCACACCCAATGTATACTACGGTGAACAGTGCAGGTGTGGGAGATGTGTCCTGACATGCCCAATGAAAAAGATCTAACACCAGGAAAAGGATTAACTAATCTATGTGGGTGATAGTGCCTCTTCCTAGTTTTAGATGAAATATGCTTTGATGATATTGAATGAGATTCTCGAAGTGATGAAGGTTTATAAAATTGTAAAAACGTAGGTGGTATTTTATTATCCTCATATGCACTAATTTTTTACACTAAGAAATTCATTTTCTTTTTTGATACTTTCAATTTCAAATTTCAATACATACTCACAACTATCTAACTCACATGCCATGATATCCAATTTCTTGAAAGCATTTTCTAAATCAACATGCGATGTTTTTAATGAATCATCCTCAGAAGATAAATTAGAATGCTTTTTGTTTAATTCACCAAATTCATCAAGTAATGCCATATGGTTGCTATCCAAGGTGGAATGATCTTTAATCAAAATTTCATGCTCTTTTTGTAAATTTAGAAATTCCAATTTCAGGCTAGCATGAGTTTTCTTAAGCTTCATATATGATGAATGGATCTTTTGAAAAACATCAAGCAATTGTTCGTAGGTCAGTTCACATACCTCTTCTTAGTTGGACTGACCAAGATGCTCACCATCCATCAAACATAAGTTTATAACTTCCTCTTTAGCTTCAATCTCAGAGGAGTCGGATGTAGAATCAGCCAAGAAAGCCTTTTGAATCCTTTTCTTATGCTTCCTGAACTTGGGTTTCTCCTCACCATTCTCCTTGCTTGGGTGAGCCTTAAGTGTAGGACAATCAGCTTTTATATGCCCTAGCTTTCTGCATTCAAAACAAACTGTATCAGAAAAACCTTTAAAATTTTTACTATTCTTACCTTTGTTCCACTTCTAATAGTTTTTGTGTTTCTTCCTCATAAAGCTTTTGAATTGCCTAGTGATTAAGGCAATGTCATCATCATCAGATCCTAAAGAGCCTGAATCAGAATCATTAGCCTTCAGGGCTACAGTCTTCTCTTTCTTCTTCTTACCTGCATCAAGCTATCTTTGGTTCACCCCTTGCTCGTAAGCAATGAGTGATCCAAGTAAGTTATCAATAGAATAGGCATTCAAATCCTTAGATTCAATTATCACAGTTATCTTGGCATCATAAGAAGAAGGCAAACATCTCAAAATCTTGTTAACTTTCTCATAATTAGTAAGCTCTCTTCCTAAGGCATGCAGGGATGTGAAAATTTGGGTGAACCTAGTGAACATTTTAGATATGGACTCACTAGGTTTCATGCGAAAGAGTTCATAGTCATAAAGTAGTATATTTAACCTAGACTGTTTAACTTTAGATGTACCTTTATAGGTAATACAAAATCTATCCCAAATTTCTTTTTCAGTTGTGCAAGTGGAGACACGCATATAATCCTCAGATTTTAATGCACAGAAAAAAATAGTTCAAGTATTTTCCATTCAGTTGGGCTAAGTCTCAATTATCAAAAGTCTATTCGGTAAAAGGCAGTTCAGTTTTAACATTATTAATAAGTTTAAAAGGTACTTCATAGCCATCTTTAACAAGTATCCACATGCGATAATCTACAGATTGACGAAAAGTGGACATGCGAGTTTTCAAAAATTAAAAGGTATGTTATCAAACAATGGTGGTCGTATAATTGAATAACCTTCAGCAGTATTACGATTACAAAAGTTAGCCATGAATCAAAATTCAAAAGTTTTTAAACTTAATTTTTGAATCCCGCTCTGATACCACTTGAAAGTTCGATAGGGATGTTAAGCTCTTATGAACTAGCCTGAGGTAAACCAAGAGGGGGGTGAATTGGTAGTTTTAAAAACTTTAACCACTAGAAAGATCTTTTTATAATTTACAGCAGAATTGAATAAAAATAATAATAAAAAGATCAATCACAGATTTCACCCAAGCAGATAATAATAGAATAATAAAGTATGAAAAATAATCAGAAAGAACGCACTAAATTTTATAGTGGTTCGGTCAACTTGACCTACGTCCACTCCCCGCAGCCTCACCTCTAGGTATTGCACTACTCAAATCAGTTACTCTCCTTTTGCTCCCACAACAAGTCGGAGAAGCTTTTACACAACTCCTTTTCACCAACTTGGTGAGGCAGAGAACCCAGACTCCTTTTTCTTCCTCCTGAAGTGGGCAGAGAACCCAGACTCTTTTCACTTCCTCCTGAAGCAGGCAGAGAATCTTACATCCTTTTGCTTCCTCCTGAAGAAGGCAAAGAACCTTGACATCTTGCTAATGATCCTTCCCATAGAGACACCACGGGACAAGAGACGGTGATTAGAGAAGATGACTCGAATCCTTCCTTGGAGTAACCTTTCTGAGCACCTCATAAACTCTCCCTCACAAGATTCTCTCTCTCTCCCAAGCTATCCCTCTCCCTCTCAAAGCTCTCTCAGGAAAGGACTTTGGCAAAAAGTTTTTCCAATAACAAATAAAAAATATTAAATAAAAAGGCACATAAATTGCCCTAAAATTTAACTTGTGTCAAAGATCATCCAGGACGATCGAAGGATCATCCTGTATGATCAGTGTAAATCTTCACCAATTGGCCTAGACAATCTGGCTTCTCTGGATGATTAGAAGACATATTTTGTTCAGATCATCCGGCACGATCCTGTGATCATCCAGGATGATTAGTTCAACTCAGGAAAATCATCCATAGGATTGTTCGGGTCAACCAGGAGAAAATGCTGGACAATTTAAAGAAAAATACTTGATCGTCTGGGATGATATGCCTATCATCCCGTATGATTAGTTCAAAAATGACCAAAATCATCTTGCACATTATTCGCGTCATCCTACACAAACATGCTGTATGATTGAAAATGACTTGATCGTCTGGGATGATATTTCTATCATCCTGGATGATTAGTACAAATAGGCTTATATCATCCAGCACATTATATGGGTCATCCAGGTGAAGTCATTTGGACGATGTGGATTTTTAACATATCATCCGGGTCAATCTTGCGATCATCTAGGATATGTGATCTATCAAATTAATCCTCGATTGCTTTCCTTAATGACCTGGAAAATTTAGGCAAGATTGCTGTGAATCATCCAGGAAGATACACGTATCATCCAGAACGATTAGATAGAAGAACTAAGAAATCAAAATATGCCTAACTTAGTCTGGTAGCTGAGAATTTCTGATTTGAGCCTATCATCCTATACGATGGGAGGATCATCCAGGATGATCGGCTTAATCAGATCTACTTAACTTGACAGCACAGATTAGGGTTTCTATTTTCAATGGATCATCCAGGATGATATGGCGATCAACCAGGATGATGTGATAAAAAATAGAACAGAAACTCTAACTCACAAAAAATATCCCCCTGAGTGTGTGTGTGCCAGGTTACTTAGCTAGGGGATCAATTACATTACATTTGACTCAAGAAAGGAAAAAATTACATTTAAACACACGCAGACTCGATCTTTACTCGGCTTGAATTGCATTTGATCTTTTGTACCTAAAATGTTAGCCAATCAAAATAGAACATAGAAATGTTTGTTATCATCAAAATTATAATCCTTAAATCTAGATTTGTAATAAACTTTGTATGGAGAGATAGGTAGTTTACTTCCTAAGATCATTTTCTTAGGAAAACTAGTTTTTTTAAGGGATGTTCTACTTTTGATAATGTTCTGCTTGCTCAAGAAATCATTCATGATATTGATGCTCATGTGGGAGGTGGGAATATGATTATTAAAATTGATATACTAAAGCTTATAATAATTTGAATTGGAGTTTTTTTTATCTAATTTTTTCCTTGTTTGGTTTCAGAGCTAATTTTGTTAGACTTCTTAAAAATAACATTTAGAATTATTACTTTTCTATTATTATCAATGGTAAGTGTCATGGTATTAGGCCAGGTGAACCTTTATCTCCTTCCCTTTTTATTATCTCTATTAAATATCTCTCCAGGGAACTTCAAGAGCATTTTACGAACCATCCAAATTATCAATACCATACTTTGGGTAGTTTCCCTATCTCTCACCTTAGCTTTGCTAATAATTTTATTATTTTCTCTAATGGGTCTATTAAAATGTTTAACATTCTCTTTAAATTTCTTAACCATTTTCAAAGGAGTAGTGGTTTACATATTAATAAAGATAAGAGTCATTTTAAACTTGCCAAGTCTAACTCTCAGCAGTGAATCAACTCTATTCAATGTAAATTCAGGTTTTATACTAAGACCCTTCTGATAAAGTACTTAGGGATGCCTCTTTTTAAAGGTAAGAAAAGGTTTCATTTGTTTGATGACATTTTCTTATATATTTATAAGTAATTATCTACTTGGGCTTTTAATTTTCTTTCCTTCTGAGGTAGATTATTCTTAATTAAAAGTGTTATGTGTTCTTTATCTATTTATTTATTTCATACTATTCATCCTACTTTGAATATGTTTAATAGAGTGGAATGCTTTTTTAACATGTTCTTTTGTGTGTGTGTGTGTCTGGGGTGGGAGGAGAGGGGGAGGGGACGGGGGGGGGGGGGGGGGGGGGGGGGGGGGGGGGGGGGGGGGGCGGGGGGTGGGCAAGGATAACAAGTTTGCTATTATTTGGGCTTCATGGAAGAAGTGTTGTGGGGTGGTGGATAAAGGAGGCTTGGGGTGTAAAAACCTTGTTGACATGTCCAATGCTTTTTCTTACAAACTTTAATTTTCTCTGAGAATTGTGAATAGTTTGTGGGATACTTTTATGTTAAAGAGGTATTGCAATGGTAAACATCCTTTGACTTGTCATTTTAAAAAGGGGGATTCCTTTGCTTGAAAAAGGCTTTATGGCATTAAATGGGATGCTGAAAATGTATTCAATGGGGGATTGGTCATGGTAATGTTTTCTTTTCGCAAGATCAGTGGATGCGCAAATTTTTTTTTTTTTGGCATTTTATAGAGTACTCATTCTACTTCTACCATTAAAGTTAAAAGTTTTATTATTCGTGAGGTTTGGAATATTGATAAGTTAAGGGAGGTTATGCTTGATAGTTTACTTCGTTAAATTCTTGAAGTTCCTTTACAATTAGACAAAGATGATTGTATAATGTTTAATAACTCTATTGATGGCAACCTTATTTTCAAGCAAGTGTGGAACTCTTTTCATAACATTCAGGCCAATTCTCCTTTATTGTATTCTATTTCCCACAGGAGTATACCTATATACTACTCAATTTTAGGTTCAGGTATATTACAAAATTACTTGCCTATAGATTGTATTTTAAGCAAAAGAGGTTTTAATATTGCTTCTAGATGTCAATGTTAATTTCATATTGAATCCCTTAATTAGGTTTTTTTAATGGATCAATTGAGGTTAGGGTATGGTTATACTTTGAGGAGGTGTTTAATAGTAGTTTTTGTAATAATTATAGAAATATTTTCAATGTTTTACAAGAACAGTTTGTTCCTTCCAAAGTTCATATTACAAATATACTAACTGCTATAATATTATGGTATCTTTGGATGGAAAGGAAGGACTCGAAGCATAGGGATAGTAAAATGAATGCCTTGCATATTTTCTCTAATGTTAAAGATAAAATTTGACAGCTTGATGCTATTAAGCTGATAACTACTAGTTATTTTAAGGATTTTAAATATGTTGTTTCAACCTTGGGCATCTCTCTTCAAACCTATGATATGGTTCACAAGGAGAGGGTTATAAGATAGCACAAATCAATCCAAGGCTATTTGAAGGTGAATACCAATTGTTCCTTTAGTAATTCTTCTACTAGGTGTAGGGGTCAGATTAGGGATCATGAGGGTAGGGTGATCTGTGCTTTTATTGGGCCGTTGCTATCCATCTTGACTATTATGGTCGAACTGGAGGCTCTTACCTATAGTATTAATCATTATTTTTATTAGGAATTAAAGATGTTTGGAATGAAGTTGATGCTATGCTGGTTATTCATTTTATTAAAGGTAGTATGAATTTAAATTTTGAGAACCTTTATTTGATCAGGGAGATTAAGCAGAATCCTTGTCTCCATAATTTACTATTTCTCATATGTATAGTAAAAGGAATAGTTGTGCTGATGGGATTACAAATTTATGTTGCAAGTTGGCAATTTTTTTTAATTTGTTGGGCCTATTCTACCATGTACTCTTAAGGTTTTATCAGGATTAGATCATTCTGGTTTTCCAAACTTGAGAAGGTCCTGATTTCTTTGGCTTGTACTCTATTTTCTAATGGGTCCTTCTTGGTTGTTTGCTTCTACTTGTTGTTGGGCATCTTGGTTGGATGTGGTTGGTTCTATTTGTTAATTTTGCTCTTTGGTGGGGGTAGTTGTCTGCATATGTATCATAGGTTTTTGGGAGGCATTGATGTTGGTTTTGATTAGTTGTTCTCATTTTCTGCTTCACTTTATTTGGCTAACTGGTGGTTTTTGTTTGGTTTGTTTATTTCTTTAAACCTATGGGCTGAGGATGGTTTGTATGCTATTTTTTACTCCAATTATGTTGTGGTGGGTGGTTGTGGGTCTTTATGTTGTTCTCCTTTTACTATTGTGAGTTGGTTAGGATATGGTATCTTAGTGTCTTTGTTATTATGATGGGGGTTTGTGCTGCTGTGTTAGGCCTCTCCTGTATGTTTTGTTCTCTCTATGTTTGTGATTAATTAGAACATCTTCCTTGTTTGGATTGGGTGGTCTATCTATTCTCGCACAATTTTTCTACCAATATGCATTTTTTACTCTATTTGTAGTGGGTTTTAAGTGGCATTATTCTTCATGGCAGGTTGAGTTGCAAGTGTTGTGTGGGAGATTTCTCTATGCCCTTTAATTACTCTTTATTTAATCATGCTATTATGCAGTTTTTTGTAACTTTGTATTGTAGGTGGAATATTAAGCAAGGATGATGGTTTTAAGGGTTTTGTGTCACATTTGAGATTCCCAAGGTCAATTGTTTGGCATGTTCATTATTATTATATTAAATATTTTTATAAGTGGCAGCTATTGTAGAGTTAGCTTCTTTTTTGAACTAGGGAGAATATTTTCTGGGTGGTGGCTCCTGGCCCCCCATGTTTCTTTTACTCTTTATATATTATGAGTAGTAAGGTTAATTGGCTCATTAGGAATTTTTTTCATCTTACTTGTAGCTCTATAAACAGTATTAAGCATTTAAACCATTTAAGGATTTATAATGTTTTTAGTATTAATACGTAGGCCCTTTCATGGGTTTTAAGTAAAAAAATAATTAAAAAATAATTTAATTTTTTATTCTAAGAGAAAAAAGAGTAAACCGTTCATGGATCAATCATGCCATGACCCAAGACCACTTCCAACATATTTTAAATGTCACTTAGAGTTAATTAGACCTTACCCCAAGCCTTGGCCAAGCTTGGTTGACCAAACTAAACCTAAACCCTCCAAGCCCTAAATCCAATATTCTAGACCAGACCAAAACATCCAAACCCTATGATGCTGTCCATTAGGTCTCCAAGGGTCAACCTAGAATACCTTGCCCTTATGACCTCTTCGGTTAGCCACATGGCCTGACCCAAGTGATCAAGAGAGGTCCCCATGAGGCATTTTCGAATCTATATTAAATTGGCCCAAGAAAATAATTGCATTAGGTGACCCATAACCCTTTGCCTCTACCTTGGTCAGCCAAGCCAATTTCTTAACCTAGGTCAACCAATTAGGCTAACCCAAACTGATAAGTTTCCTAAATTATTGAACCATGTTCACACCTAGACTAGCCCAATCCTTACAAACTATTACATTACACTCTAAAAACTTCTAGACACCTGGTCCAATCAACTCAAATTGGGTAGTGGTAAGAGGTGGCCATGAACCTATAAAATAACTATCTGCACACATGGGTTCACCTCAAATAATCTAGCTAGCTACCCATGTAGGCTAAAACCTTTTAGAATCATTCATTAAACCTCATTAGTCTATCCCCAATAAAAATTATGGCCTGATGTACCTGGAATTTGCTAGATTCCAGTCTATATTTAGCCCCTTTCACTTTATAAATACTCTTATTTTTCTCTAAATAAATGTTCCTAAATTAATTCTCAAATCACTCAATAGACCTCTAACTTACATTCTCTAGCTCCTCAGCCTACTCCCAACTATTTTTTAGTGACTTTGAGTGAGCTACGGTTAACCCGTCCTGGACAAATATGAATTTTTATTCTGGTGGTCCTCTAGCTCTAGAACCTAATGGAGGAGTTTGTGGACCTCTGAAAGGGAAAACACCGCCGCCCCATGGGGTGAGATAGTATTTGCCAATGGGAGGGAAGATTCGATCACACATATGGTTAACCATTGAGTATAGCGGCTCTCACCAACACGCCCCGATGGGTAATAATATGTGTGATCTTATTGTTATGATTTGGGTGAATCGATTTATTCATGTGAATTCTAATCCAAGTTTATGTTTTTGATGATTACAAAAGTTTATTGTTTATCTAATTCATCTTCTAACATATATTTGAGTTTTTGTTGTGTGTACTAAAGTAATTTTTTAGAAAATTCACACTCTAGATTGCTGAAGACTTCAAGATCACTTGTCCACTGTAAATGAAGTCTAAAAATTTTCATTTTCTTGAGTCTAAGAGAGTGTGGTTGTAAGTTGGATAACTGTGCACACACACACAATGGGGGAGTAAAAAGTTTAAATTTTTCAAACTGATCATACAGTACGATTTGATATCGTACGGGACGAGCTGTAGAATTTGTCCTCCAGAAAGAACCCATCTACCAAGAAAATTTTTCTAAGGCATGTTCGTACAGTACGAATATAATTCGTACATGAGTTTTTGCTGTATAAACTCCTCAAACTTGGGTTCGTCCAAGGGTTCGTACGGGACGAACAGTTCAGACGAAGTGCTCTGTTCGATACGTCCAAGGGTTCGTACGCGACGATATACGAAGCTCTCTGTTTAATTCGTCCAAGGGTTCGTACGGGATTATATGTTCATACGAAACTCACTATTTGAATCGTCCAAGTGTTCGTACGGGATGAACTGATCGGATGAAGTGCTCTGTTTGATTCATCCAAGGGTTCGTACGGGATGATATGTTTGTATGAAGCTCTCTGTTCGAATCATCTCATTATTCGTACGGGACGGATCGTTCAATATTTTGAACTTTTTGTATAGTACGATCATCGATCGTATGAGATAATCGGCACGGATTAAACTTGAAAATTCAGTTTTTGGACAGTTTTTCCTGTCCCAAGTATAAAAATGACTTAAAACTAACTGAAGGAAAAATCCTTCTGCAAAAATCCTTTTGGGAAGTGAAAGGAGAGTGATAGGGAGAGTATTTGGGAGTGAGTATTGAGAGATCTTTCAAGAGAGAATTGTGAGGGGATTCACAAGGTTATCCAATTGAGAGGTTTTTATTTCTTGCTCTTCAAGCATCTTCCTAGTTCCTTGAAGACTTTTACAAGAGCATTGTTCGAGAGGATTCCAGTTCTCTGCCGCACTTGGAGGGTGAAAAGGACGACGGTTCTCTACCGCACTTAGAGAGTGAAAAGGATGACGGTTCTCTGTCGCACTTGGAGGGTGAACAGGATAACGATTCTCTACCGCACCAGGGTTGGTGGGAGAGAGTTTGTAAAGGCTTCTCCGCCTTGCTGTGGGGGCAAAAGGAGAGACACTTGAGTTTAGTGCAATACCTAGAGAAGGAGTCCCTAGGGAGTGGATGTAGGTCGTGTTTAACTGAACCACTATAAATTCTGGTGTTTTCTATTCACTGTTTATTTTCTGCATTTTTATTTTTTTTTGTAGTTTTTATTTTCTTTGTGGTTGAATTTCTATGGTGAACGAAAGAGCAAAATTATCTCTGTTCGTACTGTACGAAGTTATATCGTACTGTACGATTAGCATTAAAATTTTCCAAAATATCAAGAGTAATTTTTAAAAGGACCAATTCACCCCCCCTCTTGGTTAGCCTAGGGACGTGAGAAATAGGACTAACAATCTATTCGAACTATCAAGTGGTATCAGAGCCAATTTCAAAAATAACTGTTTTAAATACTTTTTAAAATTTTGATCATGGCTAATTTTGGAAAAAGAATTACTATGAAAGGATACTCGATCACTAGACCACTGTTGTTTGATAATATCCCTTTTGATTTTTAGAAAACTCGTATGTCTACTTTTCTGCAATCACTTGACTATCATATGTGGGTGTTAGTTCAGGATGGTTATACTGAACCTACTAGGATTGTAGAAGGAATAGGAGTTCAAACACCTTTTACAAACTGGACTGTAGAAGAACGTGAATTAGCTCAACTGAATGCTAAGTGTTTGAATACATTCTTTTGTGCTTTAAAGTCAGAAGATTACATGCATGTGTCTACCTGTAAATCAGGAAAGGAAATCTAGGATAGGCTTTGCATCACATATGAAGGTACGAATGAAGTGAAACAAACTAGATTGAACTTTCTCTTGCACGACTATAAACTTTTTTGTATGAAATAGAATAAATCAATCTCTAAAATGTACACACATTTTACATATATAGTCACTTCATTGCATGCTTTAGGTAGGGAGTTAAGAAATGCAGAGAAAGTTAACAAGATATTACGTTGTTTACCTCCTGCAAATGATGCAAAGATAACTGCAATAATATAATCTAAAGATTTGAATGTTTATTCTGTTAATAATCTACTTGGATCACTAATTACTTACGAGCAATCGGTGACTCAAAGACAGATTGATGCAGGTGAGAAGCGAAACGAAAAGAACATTACTTTAAAGGTGGACAACTCTGAAAGTGTTCAGTCACTACCTGAGGATGAAGAGGATATTGCCCTAATGACCAAGTTATTTAGAAGTTTCCTAAAAAGGAAGCCGAGAAGACGTCAGCATTGGAATAAAGGTAAGTTCCAGAAGAATGTTAAGGCTTCTAATGAAGTCATTTGTTTTGAATGCAGGAAGCCAGGACACATCAAGACAGAATGCCCCAATCTCAAAGGAAATCCTAGCAAGGAGAAGAACGAGGAGAAACCAAAGGACAGAATGGGTAAAAAGAGAGTACAACGAGCTTTCTGGGCGGAGTTAGCTTCAGATTTGTCAGAAACAGCACCAGAAGAGGAAGTTACTAATTTGTGCTTAATGGCTGATAATCTTAACCATTCAGATGAGGATGAGGTATGTGATTTAAGCTATGAAGAATTATTTAAAGTTTCTGAACGCATACACTCTGCATATAGGAAACTTAAGAAACTACACGCTAAGTTAAATCTGGATTATATAGAGCTGCAGAAAGATTATGAGATCCTTAGGAAAGATCATGCATTAATTGACAGCAACCACATGACTTTGTTGGATGAGTATGATGATTTAAAAAAATAGCATAATCTTTTAAAATCATCAAATGCTGAACTTCAAAATGATTTTAAGACCTTTATGGATGAATCGGATTCTAGAAAGCATGAGTTAAAAATTGACAATTCGATTCTAGAAAGTGTTAATGCTTATCTTAAAGTTCAGATTAAAGCACTTAAGAAAAATAAAAATCCACCTAAACTTGAAGAGTTTCATGAATCTTACCACAAGAACATTGACTCAAGATCTAAAAAGAAAATTTTTAGGAAGAATAGGTTGGTGAATCCCTTTCCAGGGATAAAGTATTTTTCTTGTGGTAGTTTAAGACATATTTCCCATACCTGTACTTTGAAGTATAGAATACATTTAGTGTGGAGACCTAAGGTGCATAAATCACAGCATATCACACATGCATCTGATTTAAAATTATCAAGAGGTAAACCCAAACTTATTTGGGTTCCCAAGAATAATGTTTGATCATTTTGCAAGATCGCTCTCACACAAGACCTCGTGAGAGTATTTGGTACCTGGACAGCGACTGCTCAAAGCATATGACCAGATATACGAATCAATTTATATCACTGGAAGCCAGGAATGGAGGCAAGGTTACACTTGGAGATAATACTACCAAGAGAGTGGTAGGTACAGGTATAATTAGAAATTCAAAAAACTTTGTGATTGAAAATGTACTATTTGTTGAAGGTTTAAAACACAATCTGTTGAGTATTAGTCAATTGTGTGACAAGGGCTATCATATAAAGTTTTTACCTACAAGTTATGTTATTAGTCTAAATGGAACTGTTGTTTTGAATGTTGACAGGGTTAATAATATTTGCATGTTAGATTTTAATTTTGTTAAACCATCTATTGCCTTGTGTTTGAAAACTCTATCTGATGAATCATGGTAGTGGCATACAAGGCTTTGTCATGCTAGCATGAAAAATCTTAGAAAAATCACTCAAAAGAAACTAGTTAGAGGAGTACCCAAATTAGATTTTACTAAAGATCACTTATGTGATGCATGTCAACTTGGAAAACAAGTGAGATTCTCTTTCAATTCGATTAAGGAAATTAGGACTAACAAGCCCTCAGAAATTCTTCACATGGATTTATTTGGACCTGTTAGTACCTTAAGTTTAGGAGGAAAAAGATTTAGGTATGTTATTATGGATGACTATACTAGATTTACCTAGATTAGATTTTTGAATCATAAGAGTGAATCATTTGAAGAGTTTAGAGATTTTTCCACTTGGATTCAGAGGAAACTTGGTTTTGAAATAGTTAGTATCCAAAGTAATCATGGGGGAGAATTTGAAAATGAAATGTTTACTGACTTTTACAAATCTCTTGGAATTGAACACAATTTCTCAGCTCCTAGGACACCTCAACAGAATGGAGTTGTAGAAAGAAAGAATAGGACATTAGTTGAAACTGCTAGGGCCATGTTGGCAGAATATTCACTTCCTAAATATTTTTGGGCTGAAGCAGTTAGTACAGTAGACTATGTATTGAATAGGGTGTATATAAGGTCTAAATTTAATAAGACACCCTATGAACTTCTTAAAGGTAGGAGTCCCAACCTCTCGCATCTACATATTTTTGGATGTAAAGTGTTCATTCATAATAATGACAAAACTCTTCTAGGAAAATTTGATCTGAAATCAGATAAAGGAATCTTTTAGGATATTCAAGTGTTGGAAAATCTTATAGAGTTTTTAATAAGAGAACATTGGTAGTGAAGAGACCACACATGTTGTTTTTGATGAATCTTATGATAGTAAAGGGTCTAAGTTAGATGAAGATGAGGTTGAGGTTATAACCCAAAAACTTGAAGATCAAAAAGTTGAAGAATGGGTTGAAAAAGAAGATGAAAACCAATTACCTAAAGAATGAAAATTTGTAAGGAGTCATCCTAAAGAGTTGATTTTAGGTGAACCAAGTGAAAGAGTAAGGACTAGGCATTGTTTGAGAAAAGAAGTAAATCATTCAGCATTCATTTCAATGATTGAACCCACTAATATAGAACAAGCACTTTTAGAAAATTTTTGGAATTTGGCTATGCAAGAGGAGTTGATTCAGTTCAAGAGGAATGATGTTTGGGAGTTAATTGAAAAGCTAAAAGATCAAAGTGTAGTTGGGACTAAGTGGGTGTTCAAAAACAAGATGAATGATTCAGGAGTAGTTGTGAGAAATAAGGCTATATTAGTAGCTAAGGGGTATAATCAAATTGAAGGAATTGATTTTGAAGAGACTTTTGCCCCTGTAGCAAGACTTGAAGCAATAAGAGTTTTGTTAGCCTTTGCCTGTTTTAAAGATTTTAAATTATACCAAATGGATGTTAAAAGTGTCTTCTTAAATGGAGTGATAGAAGAGGATGTTTATTTTGAGCAATCACCAGGCTTTGAAAATTTCAAATACCCTAATCATGTTTTCAAATTGAAAAGGCATTATATGGACTAAAACAGGCACCTAGAGCATGGTATGAGAGGTTGAGCACTTTCTTATTAAACGGACCATTTGTTAAAGGAAGTGGGGATACCACTCTGTTTTTTAAAAGAATTGGAAAAGATATACTCATTGTTCAAATATATATGGATGACATCATTTTTGGATCAACTGATAAAGCTTTATATGATGAATTTTTAAAGACAATGAGTAGTGAATTTGAGATGAGTTTAATGGGTGATTTGAGTCATTTTCTTAGCTTTAGCATAAAGCAAAATGAGTAAGGAACTTTTCTTTGTCAATCTAAATATGTTAAGGAAATTCTCAAAAAGTATGAAATGCGTAATGCTAAACCAGTAACAACACCCATGAGTTCCTCAGTCCTATTAGATAAGGATCCTAAGGGAAAATCTGTTGATCAAAAGCAGTTTAAAGGAATAATTGGATCTTTGCTTTATTTAACCGCTAGCAGACCTGACATCATGTTTAGTGTTTGCTTATATGCTAGATTTCAAGCTGATCCAAAAGAATCACATTTGACAGCAGTAAAAAGGATCTTAAGATATCTTTTGGGAACTCAAAATTTAGGAATTTGGTATCCTAAGAACAGTTCTTCTTTTGAAATTATTGGATACTCAGATTCAGATTTTGCAGGCTGTAGGGTGGATAGGAAAAGTACTTCTGGGACATGTCAATTCATTAGAAATTCATTAGTATCTTGGTCCAGTAGAAAATAAAATTCAGTAGCACTTTCTACAGCTGAAGCAGAATACATTGCCTTAGGGAGTTGTATAGCACAGGTGGTTTGGTTGAAACAACAGTTGAGTGACTTAAGATTTGTAGTTGGCACCATTCCAATATTTTGTGATAATGCTAGTGCCATTTGTATTTCAAAAAATCCTATTCAACATTCTAGAACCAAGCATATTGACATAAGGGATCATTTTATAAGAGATCATGTAGCAAAAAAGGAAATTGAACAACATCATGTCGCTACTAAAGATCAGCTTGCAGATATTTTCATAAAACCTTTAGCCTTTTAAACTTTTAGCATGTTAAGGATAAGGCTAGGAGTGATTGATCTTAATGCTTGATTGAAAATTCTGTAAATGTACTTTCATATGTATTTTTTGGTTTGTTCATTGGATGTGTTTTTATTTTTCTAGTGTTTTATATTTTTATTATCTTATTGTGTTATTTTTTTAAAAAAAAGGAAGGAAAAATCAAAATTTTCTTTTGTGTTTTTGTTCCTTGATTGAATGTTGAAAGCATGTAAGTTTTGAAGTAATGGGTGTCTATTTATACTGTACGATATCGTATCGTACTGTACGATTGCATCATCGTACATGCATTTCATCCGTACGAATTGGGAGGAATCACGGTTAGAACCAGTTATTATTTTTGATCGTACGTACGATTACATCATTCGTCTGTATGATCCACATATCATTTTATGTGAGGGACGAACCTAACCATCGCCTGAATGACCTTTAATTTTTCTGATCGTCCTGGACGAACACGTCATCGTCTGTACGATCTGGAAGTCAAAAAGCCTGTATGAAAGGATGCCTCGGGATGAGCAGTTTATGAAAAACTGTTTCATTTTGACTGCTTTCGTTCATCATGGATGAAAACATTTTTGTATTGTACGAAATTGATTCGTACTGTACGATTTCAAGCTTTTTCTATATAAAGGCGGGTCATTTTCTTTTATTTCACTTTCTATCTAGAACCTTTTAGAGCCTTGAGAGAAGATGTCGGGAAGTGGAAAAAGAGCACGGGTTGCTAGGGGTCCTACGTCTAGAAGGAACTGGGATGAGAAATTTCTTAGTGAGGAGAATGAGGAAGCATACCTTAGGTATGCTGCATCTAAGGTTACTCCTTCCCGCATACTATTGCAGGAAAATATACATTTTGCAGTTATGTCCCTCTTTGACTCCACCCATTTTTTATTTCTCTTGACTTTAATCTATGCTTTTAATAAGGATCTGTTTCATGTGTTCTTGGCCAACATGACCTTTAACCAGGAATACACTATCATTTCTTCTTTTGTCCTTAAGCAAAAAGTAGTGATAACCAAGGAGGATCGAGGGGAATACATTCATCTTAGAACTCAAGGGACTAGAGCTCATACCTTCTCCACTAGACCTGAAAATGGTTAGTCGGAAATTAACCGAGTTGTTAGAGGCGTAAGCACACCCACACATGTCTCCCGGGTAGATACTTTGAACCAAAATGCAAGAATAATTCAGCATGTGCTTAGGACTTCAATCATTCCTAAAGCAGGAGATCGGGTTAATATGACTCCACATCTTTCTTCAACCACTTTTTTTATTATGACTGGCCAACCTATAGATAAAGCCCAATTGATCTTAGACTACATCTACTATCTTTCTGATATTGGTTTGGCTAGTGTGAAGAGGAAGAAAAATATTGCTTTAGGACATGTTGTGTGTTATATCCTAGAGAAGAAATACAACCTAGTTCATCCTTCTGGTCCTTCTGAACTCCCACTATACTTCACTGACGCTTCCTTTAGAGCATTATTTGGGAAAAAAGGTACTACTGACAGCTCAGATGATGAGCCTCCTTCTACTTCTGCTCCTTCAAGTGCACCCTCAACTGCATCTGGACCATCTCAAGATTTCTATCAAAAAATGGTCCAACATTTTGATAGAATGGATAAAAGGTTTGATGACATGGAGGCAAATTTGAAGAGACAGGATGATCAGTACAGCGAGGATAGAGTTTGGGTTAGGGATCAATTTGATGTTGTAAACACTAACATTACAACGCTAAACAACTACTTTGCGCTGTTTGGCAATCAGCCACCTCCTCCAGATCAAGGTCCCTCTGATTTTTAGTATTTCTTCTGTTTGGCTTTGTTGGATGAGTTTGTAGTTTGTCTGTGCTGTTCCTTATTATGTGTTTTGTTTGTTAATGAGATGTATGAGGGTTGTAGCAAGTTTATCTTTTTTCCCCATGTGCTGATCCAGAAAACTTGCTATTGTGATTGTTGTATCTGTTATTCTATGATGTATCTTGAGTCATTATGAATGAGCAATGTTATAGTGCTTTGGTGCAAATATTTTGTGTATTTTAATTGGATATTTTTCCTACACTAACTCACCTGATCGTAGTTGATCAGATTTCTAAAATGTGAATAGAAAATTTATTACAATAAAAACTCTGTGCATAAAATTAACTTCTCAAAATATTTAGATTTCTTTATGATTTGGTGTTGGATTAGAATATCTTACTTTATCCTAATTTAGACTTACATTACTTACCCTAAATCATTGTATAATTGATGTCTTAATATTACATAAAATTTCTATATTGAAGTGTTCATTAAAAGGTGATCAAGAGATAGTGTTATTGGAAAGAATCTTACATTCAAAGCAAAGCTTGAAAAGATGCACAAAATGTGCCATACAGTAAAAGATGCGCACTGACGCCAAATGAAACACATAAAGTGTGCTATCCCATAAAAGATGCGCAATGTCGTCAAATTTGACAAGAGGCACAAAATTAGCCCAAATTATGAAAAAGATGAGCAATGTCGCCAATTATTCTTTCCTTTAACATCTTCTCCAAATTCACCAATCAATGATTGTCACTTTTGATTTAGAATTTTTTTTGTAATCTTATTTCATCTTTTGTGCTATTGTTATGGTTACTTAATCTGTCTAATACTTTAATATCATAGATCAACTTTTCTTCTCCTCATTATTATATGCAATCTAAATCTTTTTTAAGTTTTTACTTGCTGCATGTGTTTTTTAAATTGTAGTCAATTTTTCTTTCACTTTTTTCAAATCGTCAACTCTTTTGAGTATCTTCCCTTTTGTTGTTGTCAAAAGGGGGAGTGTTGTATTATTTGTGTTGTTATTTTTATGTATGTGTGCTTGTGTTGTATGTGTTGTATGTGCTTGTTATCATTTCTACACTCTTTCCTTCCCTTCCCTTATGTATTCCATGTTAAATTCTCTATCCTCATATTCCTTGATTAGTCTATAGGGATCCTCGTATACCTTGATTAGTCTTTAGGGGGAGCTTAGGGATAGGATAAGTCAATTCTTTAGGGGAACTTTAGGGATCTTTTATTTAGGGGGAGTGTAAATCTTTTATTTAAGGGAGTACATTTAGTGGATGTTAGAAGATCTATTTTTATGTATTTCATTTCAAACAATAGTTGTTTTGCCATCATCAAAAAGGGGGAGATTGTTATGATTTTGGTGAATCGATTTGTTCATGTGAATTCTAATCCAAGTTTATGTTTTTGATGATTACAAAAGCTTATTGTTTGTCTAATTCAATTTCTAACATATATTTAAGTTTTTGTTGTGTGTACTAAAATATTTTTTGAGGAAATTCACACTCTAGATTGCTGAAGACTTCAAGATCACTTGTCCACTGTAAATGAAGTCTGAAAATTTTCATTTTCTTGAGTCTGAGGGAGTGTGGTTGTAAGTTGGATAACTCTGCACACACGCACAATGGGGGAGTAAAAAGTTTAAATTTTTTAAACTGATCGTACAATGCGATTTAATATCGTACGGGATGATCTGTAGAATTTGTCCTCCAGAAAGAACCCATCTGCCAAGAAAATTTTTCTAAGGCATGTTCGTACAGTACGAATACAATTCGTACATGAGTTTTTGCTGTACGAACTGCTCAAAATGGGGTTCGTCCAAGGGTTCGTATAGGACGAATAGTTCGGACAAAGCGCTCTGTTCGATTCGTCTAAGGGTTCGTACGGGATGATATGTTCGTATGAAGCTCTCTATTCAATTCATCCAAGGGTTCGTACAGGATGATATGTTCATACGAAGCTCTCTGTTTGAATCGTCCAAGTGTTCGTACGGGATGAACTGATCAGACGAAGTGCTCTATTCGATTGGTCCAAGGGTTCATACGGGACAATATATTCATACAAAGCTCTCTGTTCGAATCATCTCATTGTTCGTATGGGATGAATCGTTCAATATTTTGAATTATTCATACAGTACGATCATCGATCGTACGAGACGATCGGCACGGATTAAACTTCAAAATTCAGTTTTTGGACGGTTTTTCTCGTCCCAAGTATAAAAATGACTCAAAACTGACTGAAGGAAAAATCCTTGTGCGAAAATTCTTTTGGGAAGTGAAAGAAAAGTGATAGGGAGAGTGTTTGGGAGTGAGTATTGAGAGATCTTTCAAGAGAGAATTATAAGGGGATTCACAAGGTTATCCAATTGAGAGGTTTTCTTTTACTTGTTCTTCAAGCATCTTCCTAGTTCCTTGAAGACTTTGCAAGAGCATTGTTCGAGAGGATTCTGGTTCTCTACCGCACTTGGAGGGTGAAAAGGACGACGGTTCTCTTCCGCACTTGGAGAGTCAAAAGGATGACGGTTCTCTGCCGCACTTGGAGGGTGAAAAGGATGACGATTCTCTGTTGCACCAGGGTTGGTGGAAGAGAGTTTGTAAAGGCTTCTCTGCCTTGTTGTGGGGACAAAAGGAGAGACACTTGAGTTTAGTGCAATACCTAGAGAAGGAGTCTCTAGGGAGTGGATGTAGGTCGTGTTTGACCGAACCACTATAAATTCTGGTGTTTTCTGTTCACTGTTTATTTTCTGTATTTTTATTTTCTTTGTGGTTGAATTTTTGTGGTGAACGAAAGAGAAAAATTATCTCTATTCATACTGTACGAAGTTATATCATACTGTATGATTAGCAATAAAATTTTCCAAAATATCAAGAGTAATTTTTAAAAGGACCAATTCACCCCCCCCCCCCCCTCTTGGTTAGCCTAGGGACGTGAGCAATAGAACTAATAACCTATTCGAACTATCAAGTGGTATCAGAGCCAATTTAAAAAATAACTGTTTTAAATACTTTTTGAAATTTTGATCATGGCTAATTTTGGAAATAGAAATACTATAGAAGGATACTCGATCACTAGACCACCGTTGTTTGATAATATTACTTTTGATTTTTAGAAAACTCGCATGTCTACTTTTCTGCAATCACTTGACTATCATATGTGGGTGTTAGTTCAGGATGGTTATACTGAACCTACTAGGATTGTAGAAGGAATAAGAGTTCAAACACCTTTTGCAAACTGGACTGTAGAAGAACGTGAATTAGCTCAACTGAATGCTAAGTGTTTGAATACTTTCTTTTGTGCTTTAAAGTCAGAAGATTACATACGTGTGTTTACCTGTAAATCAAGAAAGGAAATCTGGGATAGGCTTTGCATCACATATGAAGGTACGAATGAAGTGAAACAAACTAGATTGAACATTCTCTTGCACGACTATGAACTTTTTTGCATGAAACAGAATGAATCAATCTCTGAAATGTACACTCGTTTTACACATATAGTCACTTCATTGCATGCTTTAGGTAGGGAGTTGACAAATGCAGAGAAAGTTAATAAGATATTACGTTGTTTACCTCCTATATATGATGCAAAGTTAACTGCAATAACAGAATCTAAAGATTTGAATATTTATTCTGTTAATAATCTACTTGGATCACTAATTACTTACGAGCAATCGGTGACTCAAAGACAGATTGATGCAGGTGAGAAGCGAAAGGAAAAGAATATTACTTTAAAGGTGGATGACTCTGAAAGTGATCAGTCACTACCTGAGGAGGAAGAGGATATTGCCCAGATGACGAGGCAATTTAGAAGTTTCCTAAAAAGGAAGCAGAGAAGACGTCAGCATTGGAATAAAGGTAAGTTCCAGAAGAATGTTAAGGCTTCTAATGAAGTCATTTGTTATGAATGCAGGAAGACAGGACACATCAAGACAGAATGCCCCAATCTCAAAGGAAATCCTAGGAAGGAGAAGACTGAGGAGAAACCAAAGGACAGAAGGGGTAAAAAGAGAGTATAACAAGCTTTCTGGGCCGACTTAGCTTCAGATTCGTCAGAAATAGCACCAGAAGAGGAAGTTACTAATTTGTGCTTGATGGCTGATAATCTTGACTATTCAGATGAGGATGAGGTATGCGATTTAAGCTATGAAGTATTATTTAAAGTTTCTAAACGCAAACACTCTGCATATAGAAAAATTAAGAAACTGCACGCTAAGTTAAATCTGGATTATATAGAGCTGCAGAAAAATTATGAGATCCTTAGAAAAGATCATGCATTAATTGACAGCAACTACATGACTTTGTTGGATGAGTATGATGATTTAAACAACAGCATAATCTTTTAAAATCATGAAATGTTGAACTTAAAAATAATTTTAAGACCTTTATGGATGAATCGGATTCTAGAGAGCATGAGTTAAAAATTGACAATTCGATTCTAGAAAGTGCTAATGCTTACCTTAAAGTTCAAATTAAAGCACTTAAGAAAAATAAAATCCACCTAAACTTGAAGAGTTTCATGAATCTTACCACAAGAACATTGACTCAAGATCTAAAAAAAAAAATTTTAGGAAGAATAGGTTGGTGAATCCCTTTCCAGGGATAAAGTGTTTTTCTTGTGGTAGTTTAGGATATATTTCCTATACATGTACTTTAAAGTATAGAACATATTTAGTGTGGAGACCTAAGGTGCCTAAATCACAGCATATCACACATGCATCTGGTTTAAAATTGTCAAGAGGTGAACCCAAACTTGTTTGTCTTCCCAAGACTAACATTTGATCATTTTGCAGGATCGCTCTCATACAAGACCTCGTGAGAGTATTTGGTACCTGGACAGCGACTGCTCAGAGCATATGACCAGAGATACGAATCAATTTATATCACTAGAAGCTAGGAATGGAGGCAAGGTAACACTTGAAGATAATACTACCAAGAGAGTGGTAGGTACATGTATAATTGGAAATTCAAAAAACTTTGTGATTGAAAATGTACTGTTGGTTGAAGGTTTAAAACATAATCTATTCAGTATTAATCAATTGTGTGACAAGGGCTATCATATAAAGTTTTTACCTACAAGTTGTGTTATTAGTCTAAATGGAACTGTTGTATTGAATGGCGACAGGGTTAACAATGTTTACATACTAGATTTTAATTCTGCTAAACCATCTACTGCCTTATATTTGAAAATTGTATCTGATGAATCATGGTTCTGCCATAGAAGGCTTTGTCATGCTATTATGAAAAATCTTAGGAAAATCACTCAAAAGCAACTAGTTAGAGGAGTACGCAAATTTGATTTTACTAAAGATTACTTGTGTGATGCATGTCAAATAGGAAAACAAGTGAGATCCTCTTTCAATTCGATCAAGGAAATTAGGACTAGCAAGCCCTTAGAAATTATTCACATGGATTTATTTGGACTTATTAGTACCATAGGTTTAGGAGGAAAAAGATTTGGGTATGTTATTGTGGATGACTATACTAGATTCACCTGGATAAGATTTTTGAATCATAAGAGTGAATCATTTGAAGAGTTTAGAGATTTTGCCACTTGGATTCAGAGGAAATTTGGTTTTGAAATAATTAGTATCCAAAGTGATCATGAGGGAGAATTTGAAAATGAAATGTTTAATGACTTTTGCAAATCTCTTGGAATTGAACACAACTTCTCAGCTCCTAGGACACCTCAACAGAATAAAGTTGTAGAAAGAAAGAACAGGACATTAGTTGATACTGTTAGGGCCATATTGGCAGAATATTCACTTCCTAAATATTTTTGGGCTGAAGCAGTTAGTACAGCATGCTATGTATTAAATAGGGTGTATATAAGGTCTAAATTTAATAAGACACCCTATGAACTTCTTAAAGAAAGGAGTCCCAATCTCTTGCATCTACATGTTTTTGGATGTAAAGTGTTCATTCTTAACAATGATAAAACTCTTCTAGGAAAATTTGATCTGAAATCAGATGAAGGAATCTTTTTAGGATATTCAAGTGTTGGAAAATCCTATAGAGTTTTTAATAAGAGAACATTGGTAGTTGAAGAGACCACACATGTTGTTTTTGATGAATCTTATGATAGTAAAGGGTCTAAGTTGGATGAAGATAAGGTTGAGGTTATAACCCAAAAACTTGAAGATCAAAAAGTTAAAGAAGGGGTTGAAAAAGAAGATGAAAAATAATTACCTAGAGAATAGAAATTTGTAAGGAGTCAACCTAAAGAGTTGATTTTAGGAGAACCAAGTGAAGGAGTAAAGACTAGGCATGGTTTGAGAAAAGAAGTAAATCATTCAGCATTCATTTCAATGATTCAACCCACTAATATAGAACAAGCACTTTTAGATGAATTTTGGATTTTGGCTATGCAAGAGGAGTTGAATCAGTTTAAGAGGAGTGATGTTTGGGAGTTAATTGAAAAGCCAAAAGATCAAAGTGTAGTTGGGACTTAGTGGGTGTTCAAAAACAAGATGAATGATTCAGGAGTAGTTGTCAGAAATAAGGCTAGATTAGTAGCTAAGGGGTATAATCAAATTGAAGGAATGAATTTTGAAGAGACTTTTGCCCCTGTAGCAAGATTTGAAGCAATAAGAGTTTTGTTAGTCTTTGCCTGTTTTAAAGATTTTAAATTGTACCAAATGGATGTTAAAAGTTCTTAAATGGGGTGATAGAAGAGGATATTTATGTTGAACAACCTCCAGGCTTTGAAAATTCTAAATACCCTAATTATATTTTCAAATTGAAAAAGGCATTATATGGACTAAAACAGGCACCTAGAGCATGGTATGAGAGGTTGAGTACTTTCTTATTAAACGGATTATTTGTTAAAGGAAGTGTGGATACCACTCTATTTTTTAAAAGAATTGGAAAAGATATACTCATTATTCAAATATATGTGGATGACATCATTTTTGGATCAGCTGATAAAGCTTTATGTGATGAATTTTCAAAGACAATGAGTAGTGAATTTGAGATGAGTTTAATGGGTGATTTAAGTCATTTTCTTAGCTTTAGCATAAAGCAAAATGAGGAAGGAACTTTTCTTTGTCAATCTAAATATGTTAAGGAAATTCTCAAAAAGTATGAAATGGATAATGCTAAACCAGTAACTACACCCATGAGTTCCTCAATCCTATTAGATAAGGATCCTAAGAGAAAATCTGTTGATCAAAAGAAGTTTAGAGGAATAATTGGATCTTTGCTTTATTTGACTGCTAGCAGACCTGACATCATGTTTAGTGTTTGCTTATATGCTAGATTTCAAGCTGATCCAAAAGAATCACATTTGACAGCAATAAAAAGGATCTTAAGATATCTTTTGGGAACTCAAAATTTAGGAATTTGGTATCCTAAGAACAGTTCTTATTTTGAAATTATTGGATACTCAGATTCAGATTTTGCAGGCTGAAGGGTGGATAGAAAAACTACTTCTGGGACATGTCAATTCATTGGAAATTCATTAGTATCTTGGTCCAGTAGAAAATAAAATTCAATAGCACTTTCTACAGCTGAAGCAGAATACATTGCCTTAGGGAGTTATATAGCACAGGTGCTTTGGTTAAAACAACAGTTAAGTGACTTAAGATTTGTAGTTGGCACCATTCCAATATTTTATGACAACACTAGTGCCATTTGTATTTCAAAGAATCCTATTCAACATTCTAAAACCAAGCATATTGACATAAGGCATCATTTTATAAGAGATCATGTAGCAAAAAGAAAAATTGAACTATATCATGTCGCTACTAAAGATCAGCTTGTAGACATTTTCACAAAACCCTTAGCCTTTTACACTTTTAGTATGTTAAGGACAAGGCTAAGAGTGATAGATCTTAATGCTTGATTGAAAATTCTACAAATGTACTTTCATCTGTATTTGTTGGTTTGTTCATTGGATGTGTTTTTATTTTTCTAGTGTTTTATGTTTTTATAGTCTTATTGTGTTATTTTTTTTAAAAAAAAGGAAAGAAAAATAAAAAATTTCTTTTGTGTTTTTGTTCATTGATTGAATGTTGAAAGCATGTAAGTTTTGAAGTAATAGGTGTCTATTCGTACTGTACGATATCATATCGTACTGTATGATTGCATCATCGTACATGCAATTCGTCCGTACGAATTGGGAGGAATAACAGTTAGAACCAATTATTATTATTGATTGTACGTACGAATACGTCATTCATCTGTACGATCCACATGCCATTTCATGTGAGGGACAAACCTAACTGTCGCCTGAATGACCTTTAATTTTTCTGATCGTCCCGGACGAACACATCATCGTCTGTACGATCTGGAAGTCAAAAAGCCTGTACGAAAGGATGCCTCGGGATGAGCAGTTTACGAAAAACTGCTTCATTTTGACTGCTTTCGTTCATCCCGGATGAACTTTTATTCATTCCGGACAAAAACATTTTTGTATTGTATGAAATTGATTCGTACTGTATGATTTCAATCTTTTTCTATATAAAGGTGGGTCATTTTCTTTTATTTCACTTTCTATCTAGAACCTTTTAGAGCCTTGAGAGAAGATGTCGGGAAGTGGAAAAAGAGCACGGGTTGCTAGGGGTCCTGCGTCTAGAAGGAACTGGGATGAGAACTTTCTTAGTGAGGAGAATGAGGAAGCATACCTTAGGTATGCTGCATCTAAGGTTACTCCTTCCCGCATACTATTGCAGGAAAATATACATTTTACAGTTATGCCCCTCTTTGACTCCACCCATTTTTTGATTTCTCTTGACTTTAATCTATGCTTTCAATAAGGATCTGTTTCATGTGTTCCTGGCCAACCTGACCTTTAACCAGGAACACACTATCATTTCTTCTTTTGTCCTTAAGCAAAAAGTAGTGATAACCAAGGAGGATCTAGGGGAATACATTCATCTTAGAACTCAAGGGACTAGAGCTCATACCTTCTCCACTAGACCTGAAAATGGTTGGTCGGAAATTAACCGAGTTCTTAGAGGCGTAAGCACACCCACACATGTCTCCCGGGTAGATACTTTGAACCAAAATGCAAGAATAATTCAGCATGTGCTTAGGACTTTAATCATTCCTAAAGCAGGAGATCGGGTTAATATGACTCCACTTCTTTCTTCAACCACTTTTCTTATTATGGATGGCCAACCTATAGATGAAGCCCAATTAATCTTAGACTACATCTACTATCTTTCTGATATTGGTTTGGCTAGTGTGAAGAGGAAGAAAAATATTGCTTTAGGACATGTTGTGTGTTATATCCTATAGAAGAAATACAACCTAATTCATCCTTCTGGTCCTTCCGAACTCCCACTGTACTTCACTGATGCTTCCTTTAGAGTGTTATTTGGGAAAGAAGGTACTGCTGACAGCTCAGATGATGGGCCTCCTTCTGCTTCTGCTCCTTCAGGTGCACCCTCAACTGCATCTGGACCATCTCAAGATTTTTATCAAAACATGGTCCAACATTTTGATAGAATGGATAAAAGGTTTGATGACATGAAGGTGCATTTGAAGAGATAGGATGGTATGTATAGCGAGGATAGAGTTTGGGTTAGGGATCAATTTGATGCTGTAAACACTAACATTGCAACGCTAAACAGCTACTTTGCGTTATTTGGCAATCAGCCACCTCTTCTAGATCAGGGTCCCTCTGATTTTTAGTATTTCTTCTATTTGGCTTTATTGGATGAGTTTGTAGTTTGTCTGTGTTGTTCCTTGTTATGTGTTTTGTTTGTTGATGAGATGTGTGAGGGTTGTAGTAAGTTAATCTTTTTTTCCCATGTGCTGATTTAGAAAACTTGCTATTGTGATTGTTGTATCTGTTATTATATGATGTTTGTTAAATCATTATGAATGAGCAATGTTATAGTGCTGTGGTGCATATCTTTTGTGTATTTTAGCTGAAAATTTTTCCTACACTAACACACCTGATCGTAGTTGATCAGATTTCTAAAATGTGAATAGAAAATTTATAACAATAAAAACTCTGTGCATAAAATTAACTTCTCAAAATATTTAGATTTCATTATGATTTGGTGTTGGATTAGAAGATCTTACTTTATCCTAATTTAGACTTGCATTGCTTAAACTAAATCATTGTATAGTTGATGTCTTAATATTACTTAAAATTTCTATACCAAAGTATTTATTATTGTAAAAAGTGATCAAGAGATAGTGTTGTTGGAAAGAATCTTACATTCAAAGAAAAGCTTGAAAAGATGCACAAAATGTGCCATACAGTAAAAGATGCGTAATGACGCCAAATGAAACACACAAAGTGTGCTATCCCATAAAAGATGTGCAATATCACCAAATTTGACAAGAGGCACAAAATTAGCCCAAATTATGAAAAAGATGCGCAATGTCACAAATTATTCTTTCCTTTAACGTCTTCTCCAAATTCACCAATCAATGATTGTCACTTTTGATTTAAAATTTTTTTTGTAATCTTATTTCATCTTCTGTGCAATTGTTGTGGTTACTTAATTTGTCTAATACTTCAATATTATAGATCAACTTTTCTTCTCCTCATTATTGTATGCAATCTAAATCTTTTTAAGTTTTTATTTGCTGCATGTGTTTTTTAAATTGTAGTCAATTTTTCTTTCACATTTTTCAAATCCTCAACTCTTTTGAGTATCTTCCCTTTTTGTTGTTGTCAAAAGGGGGAGTGTTGTATTATTTGTGTTGTTATTTTTATGTATGTGTGCTTGTGTTGTATGTGTTATATGTGATTGTTATCATTTCTACACTCTTTCCTCCCTTCCCTTATGTATTCCATGTTAAATTCTCTATCCTCGTATACCTTAATTAGTCTTTAGGGATCCTTGTATACCTTTATTAGTCTTTAGGGGGAGCTTAGGGATAGGATAAGTCAATTCTTTAGGGGAACTTTAGGGATCTTTTATTTAGGGGGAGTGCAAATCTTTTATTTAAGGGAGTACATTTAGTGGATGTTAGAAGATCTATTTTTATGTATTTCGTTTCAAACAATAGTTGTTTTGCCATCATCAAAAAGGGAGAGATTATTATGATTTTGGTGAATCGATTTATTCATGTGAATTCTAATCCAAGTTTATATTTTTGATGATTATAAAAGCTTATTGTTTGTCTAATTCATCTTGTAACATATATTTGAGTTTTTGTTGTGTGTACTAAAGTATTTTTTTAGGAAATTCACACTCTAGATTGCTGAAGACTTCAAGATCACTTGTCCACTGTAAATGAACTTTAAAAATTTTCATTTTCTTGAGTCTCAGAGAGTGTGGTTATAAGTTGGATAATTGTGCACACACACACAATGGGGGAGTAAAAAGTTTAAATTTTTAAAACTGATCATATAGTACAATTTGATATCGTACGGGACGATCTGTAGAATTTTTCCTCTAGAAAGAACCCATCTGCCAAGAAAATTTTTCTAAGGCATGTTCGTACAGTACGAATGCAATTCGTACATGAGTTTTTGCTGTACGAACTGCTCAAAATTGGGTTCATCAAAGGGTCCGTACGGCACGAACAGTTCTGACGAAGCGCTTTGTTTGATTCGTCCAACAGTTCTTACGAGACGATATATTCATACGAAGCTCTCTGTTCAATTCGTCCAAGGGTTTGTACGGGACGATATGTTTATACGAAGCTCTCTGTTCAAATTGTCCAAGTGTTCGTACAGGACGAACTGATCAGACGAAGCGCTCTGTTCGATTCTTCTAAGGGTTCGTACGGGACGATATGTTTGTACGAAGCTCTCTGTTTGAATCGTCTCATTATTCGTATGGGATAGATCGTTCAATATTTTGAACTATTCGTACAGTACGATCGTCGATCGTACGGTACGATCGGCACGGATTAAACTTGAAAATTCAGTTTTTGAACGATTTTTTCTATCCCAAGTATAAAAATGACCCAAAACTGACTGAAGGAAAAATCTTTCTGTAAAAATTCTTTTGGGAAGTGAAAGGAGAGTGATATGGAGAGTGTTTGGGAGTGAGTATTGAGAGATCTTTCAAGAGAGAATTGTGAGAGGATTCACAAGGTTATCCAATTGAGAGGTTTTCTTTTACTTGTTCTTCAAACATCTTTCTAGTTCCTTGAAGACTTTTGCAAGAGCATTGTTCGAGAGAATTCCGGTTCTCTGAAGCCCTTGGAGGTTGAAAAGGATGACGGTTCTGTGCCGCACTTGGAGAGTGAAAAGGATGACGGTTCTCTGCCGCACTTGGAGGGTGAAAAGGATGACGGTTCTCTGCCGCACCAGGGTTGGTGGAAGAGAGTTTGAAAAGGCTTCTCCGCCTTGCTGTGGGGGTAAAAGGAGAGACACTTGAGTTTAGTGCAATACCTAAAGAAGGAGTCTCTATGGAGTGGATGTAGGTCGTGTTTGACCGAACCACTATTCTGGTGCTTTTTGTTCACTATTTATTTTTTGCATTTTTATTTTTTTTCTACAGTTTTTATTTTCTTTGTGGTTGAATTTCTGTGGTGAGCGAAAGAGCAAAATTATCTCTGTTCGTACTGTACGAAGTTATATCGTACTGTATGATTAGCATTAAAATTTTCCAAAATATCATGAGCAATTTTTAAAAGGACCAATTCACCCCCCCCCCCCTTTTGGTTAGCCTAAGGACGTGAGCAATAGGACTAACAACCTATTCGAACTATCACTTATCATCACAATGGGTTTCCACCACCCGATACATCAGCTTGAGTGGGGTTTATTTGAAAGTGGGATTCAGTTTCCCACGGGCGTAAGCCCCCTTGGTTAATTACATCTCAAGTCGGGGCCTAAGAAAACTCTCGATTAATGATTCTACAATATTCTTCCCAAATTGGGATTGTCACATAGGGAGAAGACTAGGAAATCCTACTCAAAAAGGAAAGAAATGCTCAACTTGGCTTAGTCAATATACACGACTCAGATCAGAAACTAGAGGGACTAAGGTAGTGAGAAGAAATAGGAGAAAAAAAATAAATCATGCACTCAAAGCATGCATGAGAGAAGGATGGAGGTAGCATCATCCGTGTGACGCAGATAAGTAGGGTTTATAGTCTTTAGACGATAGAAGACTTACCTACTGATGAGGTATACTATGAAATAATAGTAGCCTTGAATCCAGGATCTAGAGTGGGTCTAGTGTTCTACGTAACACTAACACCCATGTCCTAGCTAATGCAATATAAAATCTGGACTTACCCTAGCCTGGAATGGGGTGCCAGCTAACCACCTAGTCACTTCAAAACCATGAGTCCAGTCATTTTATAAAAGATGGGTGGGTATGTTATAGTTCTTTAGAAGTAGGGCCGACATCAAAAAAGTTTCCTAATTGGCCCCAGACTTATGTAGGGTGAATGCTACTAGGTCTAATGTAATTAAAATTTTAATTTAGTTGATTTCTAATGCAATGCATGCTAATTAAAGTATCCAAATCAAGTATGCATGGATTTTAAAAAGGCTTATAGAAAATAATTTTTAGAAGTACACTGGGCTTCCCCAGGTCCGGCACCTCATCCTCATAGGTCAGATTATCCGGACTCTACCCGCAGGCAGAGAAGTGTCTTATAGAAGGAGAGAGAAGAATGCAATAATATGCATGCGACCCCAGACGATTCTGACAGTTCCCTTGATCATTAGGTTGCTAAATTATTTAAACATTAAAATTTTAAATATTAGTTATGAGTAGAAAATATTTTAGTCCTTAGAGAGCCTAACGAAATCTAGGCTAAAGATAAAGCGGCATATAATACTCTAAGAAACTAAGAAAAGCATACAACCTATACGCAATCAACATCAAATCAACACATTAAATAAACCAAGTTAATCAAATAAATGTCCATAGGCCAACTGCCTTTAGTTACAAACCAGGGTCTACAGAAAATTAAAGTGGACGGGCACCACTGCCAATAACCCGGATTTCCAATCCTAAAACAGACGCAAGTTATTTTGAGTGGGATACTCTCAGTCTTCACCTTCTTGATCTTCTCTTCCTTAGACTCCGGGATCTCCTCTTCCTTGGACTCCTTGGATCTCCTCTTCCTTGGACTCCTTGAATATCCTCTTCATTGGACTCCTTCGATCTCCTCTTCCTTGGACCCCTTGGATATTAGAATGATCTAAATTTGGATTTCCAAATAAAAAAGGACTATCCTCATATTGGGTGTCCTTTCCTTTTGAAAATCCAACCTTGGATTCTTGTATCCCCACTCAAAATGAACTTTCACAACTCTTAACGAATGTTACAAGTGATTACATTAAAATAAAGCAATAAATTCTAGACTCTCCTGCATGGTTATCCTAATAAAAGTCATCCCAAGTAATTCATATTATCCCAAGTAGTTTATAGAAAAGCAAAATACTCATCACAGTCACACTTGGCCATGCTCTTAATTGTTTTGAGGGCTAAGCAGTTCTGGAGCACTTCTGGCAATTTATAATAATTTATTAATTTAGCCGTCATTTATTTAGGGAGGCTGAGCAATTTTTGAAACACCTGCATGAAATAGTGTTAGTATTTAAATTATGATCATTGCCCCCCCTTTATTAGCGCTGCATGAGCATGGCCACCTGCAAAAAACATCATTAGTATCAAAATTGATCCTAACATATGGGTAATCTATCATGCAATCACATCAATTCCAAGAGTGCATTAAAAGTAAGTAAACACACCAACGTCATCTCAATCGCAACATGCAGTGAAATCTCAAAAACTCAGCACACAACAGAAAAGTAAACACCGGCCTAGCCTAGGTCTAGAAGTGTTGCCCTAGCAAACCATCTAAGTGTGTGTAAAAGGCTATGTAGCTGAGATAGATTCTGAATGGGTAATTAGTTGAAGTTGTCTACTGTCCAAGTTTATTGAAGGTCCCTAGAAAGGATTTAGATTTAAATTTAAATATTAGTGTGTTGCAGGTTGAATTAGGTATGTTTTAGAAGTTAGATGATTACTACCTTTGTTTCACACCGAGGCCATGAAGTTTATTTTACCTTCTTTGGGGCTAACTCAATAGCCTCGTTGGCCTGAGTTACCCAATAGCAACCATGGGTTGATTAAGTTGATTTAGTTGGTTGAAGATTTAAAGAAAAGGGGGATATTAATTTATTTATTATTATGTTAGTATGCTGGCTTCGAATTATGTTAGTATGCTGGCTTCAGAATTTAAGTTAAGCCGGTGGTTTTCAAAAGGTCCCGGGTTACCTTATCCGCTAGATTAAAGGGGTCTAAAATTGACTTCTTATTAAGAGGGGTTTGTGAATAGTTAATATTTTCATAAAATAATATACCTTAACCCAATCAGTTAGACTGTAAGCATGCCCAATTTGTATTTTCTATCGAAAGTTATGGATTTTCGAAGTTTTGGTCTCATTTTTAACTAAGTTTGACCGGATTGTTGACTTTTTAATTTAAGCTGATTTATGAAGTTTTAATATTTTTAATAAATACTAAACCCTAATATGAGTTGAATGCCTTTGAGTTTGTCCAATTTGGAGTTTTCTATAATTTGTTATGAATTTTCAAAGTTTGTGCTATTTGGTGAATTATCGAGATTATTTAATTCAAGGCTGTTTTAGGGATTTTGATCCAAATCAGTTCCAAACTACTTGGAATCACCCCCAAAGGTCAGGAATGACCCAAAGAAGTGTTCCCAACTGTTTGGGAAAATTTTAGAATTTTTAATAATTTTAAATTATTTAATTTAATTAAAAGGCTATTTTTAATCAAAATTTAATTAAAGTTCATATTGAGGTCCAATTAAGAGGATTTTAATTTTTATGGAGTAGGGACAAAATTCTGAAGAGTTTGATATATTATGAGTATTTTTCTGATTTAAAATGGATTTATTGTAATTTTCTAAAGTTTCTAACGCTTAATTAACGGGTAAATTAGGGTTAGTTAATTAGGGGTTTTAAAGAGCTCTAAAAATTACTAGAAAATTTTGAGGGGCTTACGATGTCACTAAGTTTAAGTATTTCAAATTTCAAGTCATTCGGAGTTCTATCCTAACTTCTAAAATTTTTCTAAGTTCGCTAGACAGGTCCTTAATTGTTGTCCTTAAGTTGTCGCTACGTTAAATGGGTTTAAATCAATGTCTTAACTAACCCTGGGCATATCATAAGGGAAATGCAGCAAATATAAACACACCAAACATGTTCTTAGATCTAGGAGATTCTAGGCTAAGTGTTTGTGCATCCTACACATACAAGGACTACGAAACACTAAGTAAACAAGCCTAATGAAGTGATTAGTAAATGATTGTGACCCAATCATCCACTAATCCTTCTCCCACATGAATGCTTTTCACAAGTAAAGCCTAAGTTTAAAATTTCACAAGAAATGGATTTCTCATGATTAAAAGATTTAAATGATACGTAATTTAAAAAAAAAAATCAAGATACATAAACTACATAATAATGTAAGTTTAAAGTAATTTGAAAGGTAGTTTGATTCATATGCATGAGAAATCCATTGACCACCCACAGTAAGGTTTCAAAATAATTTTATATTTAAAAAAAGTAATTTTAGTTTTAAAATAATTAAATAATAATTAAAATAAGTAATACAGAAATAATCCAGAAGAGACAGAATCAGTTACAAAAAATATTTTTAAATTAAAATTTATATTTATCTGAAAAATTCAAGGTATTGTGCGTTAAAATTTGATTTAAAATGAATTAGTTTTGAATTTAAAAGTTAAATGTATTTAAAGGTGATTTTAAGATAATTTAACTAATTAATATTTCAAAAGAATTATTAAATTAAATTAAAATAACCATGAAGGGTTTTCTGATTTTTAAAATTAACAAATAATAGATAATATAATATAATAATAATAGTAATAATAATAATAATAAAAGATAATAATAATAATAATAATAAATATGAAAATAGTAATAATAATAATAATAATAATATTATCATTAATATAATAATGTTATCATCAAAATATTAATATTATAATAATATGAATACTAACACAATAATATTATCATTAAAATAATAATAAAATAATTAATAATAATATTAATATTATCATAATAATGTTAATAATAAAATTTCAATATTATAATAATATGAATATTAATATAATAAATTTATTATTAAAATAAAAATAATATGATTAATAATAATATTAATATTATCATAATAATGTTAATAATAAAAAAAATAACATTATAATAATATAAATATTAACATAATAATAATATTATTAAAATAATAATATTATTTTTAAGAATAATATTAATATTATAATAATATCAATAATAATAAGTTAATATTATGATAATATAAATATTAGGATAATAATAATATTATTAAAATAATAATAATATTATTAAAAATAATATGAATATTATAATAATATTAATAATAATAAATTAATATTATAATAATATAAATATTAACATAATAATAGAAATATTATTATTTATATTAATATTAATATTATAATAATACTAATAATAATGAATTAATATTATAATAATATAAATATTAACATAATAATAATATTATTAAAACAATAATAATATTATTAATAATAGAATTAATATTATAATAATACTAATGATAATGAATTAATATTATAATAATATAAATATTAACATAATAATAATATTATTAAAATAATAATATTATTAATAATAATAATATTAATATTATAAAAATACTAATAATAATGAATTAATATTATAATAATGTAATATTAATAATAATAAATTAATATTATAATTAATTAAATATTAAAAAAAATATTAATATTAAAGTAATAATAATATTATTAATAATAATCCTAATATAATAATAATAATAATAATAAATTTATATTATAATAATATAAATATTAACAAAATAATAATACTATTAATAATAATATTAATATTATAATAAAATTAATAATAATAAATTAATATTATAATAATATAAATATTAACATAATAATAATATTATTAAAATATTAATATTATTATTAATAATAATATTAATATTATAATAATATTAATAATAATGAAGATAGTAAAAATAATAATAATAATAATATTATCATTAATATAATAATGTTATCATCAAAATATCAATATTATAATAATATGAATATTAACACGAAAATATTATCATTAAAATAATAATAAAATTATTAATAATAATATTAGTATTATCATAATAATGTTAACAATTAAATATCAATATTATAATAATATGAATATTAACATAATACATTTATTAATAAAATAATAATAATATTATTATTAATAATATTAATATTATCATAATGATGTTAATAACAAAAAAATGAATTAATATTATAATATTATAAATATTAACATAATACTAATATTATTAAAATAATAATAATATTATTTATAATAATATTAATATTATAAAAATACTAATAATAATGAATTAATATTATAATAGTATAATATTAATAATAATAAATTAATATTATAATAGTTTAAATATTAACATAATAATATTAATATTAAAATAATAATAATATTATTATTAATAATTCTAATATTATAATAATATTAATAATAATAAATTAATATTATAATAATATAAATATTAACATAATAATATTATTATTAATAATAATATTAATATTATAATAATATTAATAATAATATTAATATTATAATAATATTAATAATAATATTAATATTATAATAATATTAATAATAATAAATTAATATTATAATAATATTAATAATAATTAATTAATATTATAATAATATAAATATTAACATAATAATAATATTATTATGAATAATAATATTAATATTATACTAATATTAATAATAATAAATTATATGATAATAATAACAATAATAATTAATAATAATAATATATGATTTTTTTTTCAAATATATTAAAAAAAAGGTTTTAAAACTAATTTTATAAAAGAACAAACTAGTGAATCGCTCATGTTGGCGTTGACCGAATGTGAGAGAAGGAGTAAAGTAAAGGCCCACAAAAAGGGGCACCAAAAGAGATGAAAGAAAGCAAAGGGGATCTTCTCCTGGCCTTACCCTATAGCAAGGGTAGAGCCGAGGAGAAAGCTAAAAGCAAAGTAGTAGTAGGCCACCAAAAGGTGACAGCGTATGGGAGATCTTCTCCTTGCCTTTCCCTGTAGTGCGGGTAGAGCCAAGGAGAGAGCAAAGAACAAAGTGGTAAGGTAAACCAACTATTTACCTGACCGTGTTGAAACATCAGGATAGAAGGTGAAAGAGTGGTGAGGTATGCCTTCTAGGGACACTGTCGGGCTCTCTCGACCGAGTAAAGTCTGATGTCCGCTTGATCAGAGCTAGATAATCAAGGAAAAAAGTGGTGGTGAGGAATGCCTCCTTGGGACACTGTCGGGCTCTCTCAACCAGGTAAGTAAAACTAACCTCCCAACTGATCATTTTAAACAGCAGGATAGAAGGTAGATGGATCCCATCTCCTCCTACTCCTTTTGGAACAGCAGATAGGGGCGACCCAATGCTCTATCTGACCTCAGCAAAGTAAATAAGCCACAAAATTAAAAGTCTGCTTAGTCTTTGACAGAACATCCAGAGTAAAGGGGTGGTGAGGAATGCCTCCCAGGGACTCTGTCGGGCTCTCTCAATCGGTAAGTAAAACCAACTACCTGACTGATCATTTCAAACAGTAGGATAGAAGGTGAAAGGATCCCGTCTCCTCCTGCTCCTTTCGAAATAGTAGATAGGGGTGACCCAATACTCTGCCTGACCTCAACAAAGTAAATAAGCCACGAAATCTGATGCCTGCGTAGACTTTTACAGGACAATCAGGGAAAGAAAGGGTGCTGAGGAGTGCCCCCCAGGTACTCTATCGGGCTCTCTCTACCGGGTAAGTAAAACCGACTACCAGTCTGACCACGGTGGATCAGCGGGGTAGAAGGTGAAAAGATCCCGTCTCCTCCTGCTCCTTTCAGAACAGTGGATAGGGGTAACCTAATACTCTGCCTGACCTCAGCATAGTAAATAAGCCATGAAATTTGATGCCTGCTTAGTCTTTTATAAGACAATCAGGGTAAAAAGAGTGGTGAGAAATGCCCTCCCAGGGACTCTATCGGGGCTCTCTCAACCGGGCAAATTTTGATGTCTGCTTGATCAAGGCAAGATGATCGGGGTAAAAGAGTGGTGAAATATGCCTTCCAGGGGCTCTGTCAGGCACTCTCAACCAGGTAAAGTCTGATGCCTACCCGGCGTATACGCCTGCAGTAGAGCAATTAGGGAAAGATGTGATGAGATATGCCTCCCAGGGGCTCTATGGGGCACTCTCAACCAAGTAGAGTTAGATGTCTGCTGGGAATAGCAAGAAGATCAGGCTAAAGTCTTATGTATGCCAGAATGGCAAAATAATCAAGGTCAAAGGGTGGTGAGAAATGCCTCCGCCAGGGACCCTATCGGGCACTCTCAACTAAGTAAAGTCTGATGCCTACCCGTCGCATATGCCTGCAGTAGAGAAATCAGGTGAAAGTCATCTCAACCATACCCTGATAAACATATGTGTAGGGATGTGAGGAAAAGGAGAAAGGTAGATTGAAGAATTCCAAGGGAAAGATTCCACTAAGAAGTTCCAAGCTAGTATTTTGGTTACCGCAGGGTAGAGGACAAATCGTCATGGCTATGAGTAACTAAATGCTGGCAAAACTTCCTAGGCAATATCAAGATCATGCAAAAATTGGAAGCATCGAACTAATGCCTCGAGGGACAAGAGAGAAAGGTACACCCTCAACAGAGTGCGAGTGGGGCAATCTCCTTCCCAGTGAGTAACAACTGAAGTAGCGAGGGGGGCACATTCACTATAGAGAATAGAACTATATCAAAGAGAAATAATCATAAAGAACTACAGTGGTACACCCACATCAACTAGTGGACCTTGTAGGAGGAGGAAGCAACATGAACACATCCAAAAGATCGCTCTGCAGCCAACAGTCGAGTCACATTAGAAAAATATGTCACTATAAGGCAATGGAGGTGATTTTCTACTAGAAAATTAGAGCTCACTAAGTGGTGATGCTAACATTAGAGATTTAATGTACTACATCACGATCAAGAAAAAAAAGGAGGAGCAGCGAGGAGATGCACTCGCCACTGAGGATGGTAACATCAAACAGGATCAATAATCATGAAAAGCTCACAATAGTAGCACCCATATAAATAGGTGGGACCCTATGGGAGGTGACAACAATACCAACACATCCGTAAAACTACTCTAGCAGCTAAGAGCAGAGTACAGGTGAGGGAGTGGGTCTGTAAAGGATGGAAAGAGCTGGTCTTTTGCTAGGAGATTAGAGCTCTTAAGGAAGTGATGCTAATACTTGAGACCAGGTGTACTACAACACTACTGGAAGAATAATTCAAGGGAGTGAGGGGACAGACTCGCCACCGAGGATATTGATCTACGAATAAGATCAATAAATATCAATCATCATAGTGGTAACTCCCACCCTGACTAGTGGGACCCTATAAGAAGTGGGAACAATACTACTATATCCGTAGAACTACTGTAGTAGCCAAGGGCAGGGTAGGGATGAAGAAGTAGGTTACTAAAGGAAACTAGAGTGCTGATCTTATGGCTAAAGGACCAAAGCTCTCAAAGGTGTGATGTTAACACCTAGAACAAAGTGTCACATCACTAACAAAGACTATCAGATCATAAAGGGTCAAAACAACACGAGTGTAGGTTCATCCTTGAAGTGATCACTTAGATGCATCGAAGGGGGGGAGAAGGAAAAGTTTGGGGAATTTGAGCTCTTAAAGAGAATTATCGGGTTCCATCTGTGACAAGGGCAACTAATTTTGCTCTACTAAGAGCTTCCCTCTTTTAATTTATCAATGCACATTTTTATTTTGTATATTTTTTTATTTGTTCAGAATCATATATTAAGTATATCCCGTACTGTTGAAGGTAACACGCGGTAGAGGGAATATTTATCATATCCGTGAGTTACCGCTAGTATAAGATATCCTCTAATGATTAGAATACAAAGAGAGGGAGGTAGGATTGGCTTGATAACCCAGGCCATATTCGTCACATGAATAAAATTGGGGGCACAATCATAATAAAATAGATGTAGGAATGAAATTCAAATCAGGATTGTGGATCATCATCACTATTCCTTCCAAATACAGGTTGGTATGGACCTAGCATCACATCCCCTAGGGGATCTAAGTCAATGGTTTTGATATCTTAGGCCATACTCAAGCTGATAAATGAAACTAGGACACAGAGAGGGGGAAAACTCCCAAACAACCAGAACTCAAGAGAGAAAAGTGCATTAAATGCAAGACTCACATCAGTCTTTAAGAATGGGATATAATTAGATGCTGGAGTCAAAACATTTTCGTACATGAATTTTTAAAAGAATAAGGTAAGCATTAAACAAACTAAATAGTGGGGACATAAAGAGATATTAAGCACTTACCAATTAATTGAGATAAGTTTGATTCATATATTTCTTAAAGAGTGAAGGTTTCATCAAAGGGTAGAAGGATTATTTTTAGAAATGAAAAATTAACCGCTTAGTCATCTTGAACCTTAGAATAGGTTCAAAAGTTTAGTAATATAGGTTGACTCCTTCTAAACCCAAAAAAGTTAGGGATTTAAACTTTATCAACCCAGCTTAGGCTCCCTACAAGCAAAGCTGGGCTCTCTCCCTTATATATATTTGTGAATTAAAATCTAATTCAAAAAAGTTTAAATTAGAGAAAGAAATTAAATCTTCTCAATCTTCTTGCATGGAAATATTTCTTTTTATATCTAATAGAATATCATTGCACAATGATGAATCCAAAATCATGTTTTTCAAACTCTAGTATCACAAATATCAAAGGATATGGATTTTCTGAGATTTAAAAATTTACAAGAAAATGAAGCCATTTACTTATTCATTTTGGGAACATATTGTGCCCCTTAACTTAGTTTGATGCACTATATATCTTTTAATTATTTGATGCACTTTATGCATCTTTGACTTTATAGCGCACTTTGCATATCTTTTCACTTTTGATACACATTATGTACATTTGATTTTTGGCACACTACGCATCTTTTCATTGTTTGATACACTTTGTTTATCAAACATTCTTGTAATTGGCCCCTTTCTAAATCCCTAAAAGAAAACTTTCTCAATTGTAAAATCATCTTTGAAACATAAGAGAAGAAAATTCACTCTCTTATACAAGAAAGAAAATTCATAAAGCAAACCCAATCCTCTGATAGGAATGAACAGCTTGATTAAGAAAATTATGAGGTAGATTCATTAGCATGCAAAAGATGCCTATGAGATAGAAAACTACAAGATGACAGTAAAAATGTTCATCTCTAAATCTAATTTCAATTTGATATAGATTTTAGTTCAAAACATGAAATCATCCCTAGCAAGGGATGAGAGGGAAAGCACTCAATCTTTTCACGAATCATCACAATTTTTTTTTCCTAAGCATTTAGAGGAGTCAA